>SDVV010034632.1:0-11151 GCA_016164225.1 Gammarus roeselii
GTGCAGTCTCTCCTGCACACAGTGGGAAGCAAATGCAGCATCTCCTGCACACAGTGAGAGGCAAGTGCAGTCTCTCCTGCACACAGTGGGAAGCAAATGCAGCATCTCCTGCACACAGTGAGAGGCAAGTGCAGTCTCTCCTGCACACAGTGAGAGGCAAATACAGCATCTCCTGCGCATAGTGGGAGGCAAATGCACCACCTCCTGCGCACAATGAGAGGCAAATGCACCACTTCTTGCGCACAGTGAGAGGCAAATGCACCACCTCCTGCGCACAGTGAGAGTCAAATGGTCCATCTCCTGCGCACATTGGGAGGCAAATGCAGCATTTTCTGAGCACAGTGGGAGGCAAATGCAGCATCTCCTGCGCAGTGGGAGTAAAAAGCGACATCATGAGAAAATGGAAACGCAGAGGCACCATCTCCTAAACACAGAGGAGTGGCAAAGTCACCATCGCCTGAGCACAGAGGAGGGTAAAGGCAGCCTCTCCTGAGCACAGAGGAGTGGCAAAGGCAGCCTCTCCTGAGCAGAGAGGAGGGGCAAAGGCAGCCTCTCCTGAGCACAGAGGAGTGGAAAAGACAGCCTCTCCTGAGCACAGAGGAGTGGCAAAGGTACCATCGCCTGAGCACAGAGGAGTGGCAAAGGCAGCCTCTCCTAAGCACAGAGGAGTGGCAAAGGCAGCCTCTCCTGAGCACAGAGGAGTGGAAAAGGCAGCCTCTCCTGATCACAGAGGAGTGGCAAAGGAACCATCGCCTGAGCACAGAGGAGTGGCAAAGGCAGCCTCTCCTGAGCACAGAGGAGTGGCAAAGTCACCATCGCCTAAGCACAGAGGAGTGGCAAAGGCAGCCTTTCCTGAGCACAGAGGAGTGGCAAAGGCAGCCTCTCCTAAGCACAGAGGAGTGGCAAAGGCGGCCTCTCCTGAGCACAGAGGAGTGGCAAAGGCAGCCTCTACCTCGTGCTCTGTTTACGACATCGAACTAAATAAAGTAATTAATTCTACATCATAGAAGGAAAATACGTCGTACATTCATCTCAAAAACAATAATAACATTTCTTAGCCCTACTGTTTAGCAGCCACACGTGAATAATAACTCTGAACAAATCGTGTGCACGATTAAAAAAGTAACTGACAAGGGAAGTTTTCTTTCTGTACAGCTTAAAACGTTAGCGAGTTTTTCTTTGCTACCTACAACGTAAACGAGATCTTTTCGCTACTTACAGCGTTTAAGAGTTTTCCTTCTTTAAACACGTGAACAAGGTTTCCTTTTCTAGTCAACATTTTGGACGTGGAATAAATAATCTTCCGAAATTGCGAATACTAACCTGAAATGCTCAATTTGTATTCACTGCAGGACTCCTAGAATGTCGAGTAACGTCTTTAGCGGTATATGCAGAGACGAGCTCTCGCTCTCTCTCATCTCTGAGAGAGGGCGAGCTCTTTTATCATGAGGCAGAACGTTAATGTCATTTGATAAAAACTATTCAAAAGGACTATCCATTATTTACGCACTTAAGATTCCCTGTTGTTGAACACTCCTGTAATTTTGAGTATACTTTTGAAAAGAGTTCTCTGCGAGCAGGTTGAATTAACTACTTGACTATTGCCACACGAGCAAATGTCATAAGAAGAAATGTCACGCAAAGGAATGTGACACAATAAAATAATATTCTCTGAAAATTTGGGAATGATGTCCCAAGAGGTAATGAGTTTATTTTGAAAAAATCCATAGTTCCATAATTCCAAAATTCCATCCATTCCAATTCCATCCTTATCCATGATTCCATCTATTTCAATTTCATCATATTCCATCCATTCCAATTCCATCATAATTCCACAATCCCATCCGGTTCAATAACGAGTTAATTAGATGAGATTGTAGCCTTGTGTTTAAGGTTTCCTCTCACCGCCATCCCCAATAATGTTTCCTCTCACCGCAATCTCTAATAAGGTTTCCTCTCACTGCCATCCCCAATAATGTTTCCTCTCACCGCCATCTCCAATAATCTTTCCTCTCGCCGCCATCTCTGATAATGTTTCCTCTCACCGTCATCTCTAATAATGTTCCCTCTCGCCGCCATCTCCAATAATGTGTCCTCTCACCGTCATCTCTAATAATGTTTCCTCTCACCGCCATCCCTAATAATGTTTCCTCTCGCCGCCATCCCCAATAATGTTTCCTCTCACCGCCATCTCCAATAATGTTTCCTCTCACCGCCATCCCCAAGAATGCTTTCTCTCACCGCCATCTCTAATAATGTTTCCTCTCTCCTTTGTCCCTAATAATGTTTCCGAACAACTTTGTCCCGAGACGCAAGGTTTCCCAGGATCTTTGACTTGAAGTGCATTTCCTTGTATCTTCGCCCTTAAATATGTTGTGCTTCTGAAATCTTTGTCCCGAGGATGAATCTTTCCCTTTATCTTTGTCCCTAATGCATTATGTTTCCAAGCATCTTTGTGCCAAGTTTTAGTGTTACCTAGCAGCTGTGTCCCAAATTATAATGTATCCTATCACCTTAGTTCCAAGGTATAATGTTCCGCATAACTTTGATGCCGAACCTCGCAGCCTCTGCTCGTATGGCCTCCTTTTAGTTGGTCATACGAGCAAAGGATGCGATCCGGTGAACGTTCGAGCCGGAAGAAGTTTTTTAATTCAGATAATGTAGACCGGGACTGAAAAAGAGCTCAAAACTGACAGCAACACAGGCCTAGCAGATGTGGAAATGAGGAAAAAAAGACAGTAGCTTCAGGAGGCAGTAGAAGTGGGGAAGCTGGTGCGGAAAGGAAGTAACGTCAGGAAGCGGCGGGAGGGGGGATGCTGGTGGAGAAAGGGAAGTAACATCAGGAAGCGGAAGGCTGAAAGCTGACGTGAAAGTGACAGATGCATCAAAACCCGGTAGAAGTCGTACTGAAATGAACAAAAAATTAAGCCGTGATGAGGATGCCTGAAAAGTAAGACCCGATTAATGTCATAAGAAGAATGTCGCAACTAGTTCCATACATTAGAGTGAATGAAGCGGCGTGTTTCCAGCTTAGTTTAAGACATTAGGGTGTATGAAGCGGCGTGTTTCCAGCTCAGTACAAGACATTAGAGTGTATGAAGCGGCGTGTTTCCAGCTCAGTATAAGACATTAGAGTGAATGAAGCGGCGTGTTTCCAGCTTAGTATAAGACATTAGGGTGTATGAAGCGGCGTGTTTCCAGCTCAGTACAAGACATTAGAGTGTATGAAGCGGCGTGTTTTCAGCTCATTATAAGACATTAGAGTGTATGAAGCGGCGTGTTTCCAGCTCAGTACAAGACATTAGAGTGTATGAAGCGGCGTGTTTTCAGCTCAGTATAAGACATTAGAGTGTATGAAGCGGCGTGTTTTCAGCTCAGTATAAGACATTAGAGTGAATGAAGCGTCGTGTTTCCAGCTTAGTATAAGACATTAGAGTGTATGAAGCGGCGTGTTTCCAGCTCAGTATAACACATTAGAGTGTATGAAGCGGCGTGTTTTCAGCTCAGTATAAGACATAAGAGTGTATGAAGCGGCGTGTATCCAGCTCAGTGTATGACATTAGCGTGTATGAAGCGGCGTGTTTCCAGCTCAGTATAAGACATTCGAATGTATGAAGCGGTGTGTTTCCAGCTCAGTATAAGACATTAGAGTGTATGAAGCAGCGTGTTTCCAGCTCAGTATAACACATTAGAGTGTATGAAGCGGCGTGTTTCCAGCTCAGTATAAGACATTAGAGTGAATGAAGCGGCGTGTTTCCAGCTTAGTATAAGACATTAGAGTGTATGAAGCGGCGTGTTTCCAGCTTAGTATAAGACATTAGAGTGTATGAAGCGGCGGGTTTCCAGCTCAGTATAAGACATTAGAGTGTATGAAGCGGCGGGTTTCCAGCTAAGTATAAGACATTTGAGTGTATGAAGCGGCGTGTTTCCAGCTCAGTATAAGACATTAGAATGTATGAAGCGGCGTGTTTCCAGCTCAGTATAAGACATTAGAGTGTATGAAGCAGCGTGTTTCCAGCTCAGTATAAGACATTAGAGTGTATGAAGCAGCGTGTTTCCAGCTCAGTATAAGACATTAGAGTGTATGAAATGGCGTGTTTCCAGCTCAGTAGAAGACATTAGACTGAATGAAGTGACGTGTTTCCATCTAAGTATAAGACATTAGAGTGTATGAAGCGGCGTGTTTCCAGCTTAGTATAAGACATTAGAGTGTATGAAGCGGCGTGTTTCCACCTTAGTGTAAGACATTAGAGTGTATGAAGCGGCGTGTTTCCAGCTCAGTATAAGACATTAGAGTATATGAAGCGGCGTGTCTCCAGCTTAGTATAAGACATTAGAGTGTATGAAGCGGCGTGTTTCCAGCTCAGTATAAGACAATAGAGTGTATGAAGCAGCGGGTTTCCAGCTCAGTATACGACATTAGAGTGTATGAAGCGGCGTGTTTCAAGCTCATTATAAGACATTAGAATGTATGAAGCGGCGTGTTTCCAGCTCAGTATAAGACATTAGAGTGTATGAAGCAGCGTGCTTTCAGCTCAGTATAAGACATTAGAGTGTATGAAGCGGCGTGTTTCCAGCTCAGTATAAGACATTAGAGTGTATGAAGCGGTGTGTCAAACGACCTAAATTTAATGATTTGCAGTTAAGGCTGCGTGGCCAACGAACGCTTTGTTTGTGTAGAGTAAACAGCTGATGAGCCAACGCACCTCCAATAGCTGGGCAAGTGAAAGTAAAATAATACATTCTTTCATTACATTGTCCGAGTTTTACGGGATAAGGCAAGTCAAAATACTCTGATAATGTAATTTGTTACAGTATCTTGTCCAGCTCGTAGTAGCGGAGGGAATTTTTCACAATAGGAACGGCATGGATGCAGTGACAGCAGTGGCGGCAGTAACTACACAAGTAGCGACTGCAACAGTAATTATTCAGTTTAGGAAGTAACACATCTTAAATTGTTTCGATGGAAGGTTGCTTACAGGGAAGGAAAAGTGAACAAATAAAAGTAACATCATCGATCACCAATCTGAGGTAAAGTAAGTTAAGTTACCTTCTGCTGTACTGATTCAGAGTGATGAAATAAGCGTATAGTATTCCTCATCACGAGCATCCGGGGTGGTGAAGTGATGCTCTGTGCTGCAACCGGAGTCGATGCATGCTCCATCATCGCAGATAGTGGTGGTAATAATAACTGAGCAATAAGGCTAACCTGTAACGACAGGGACAGTAGCGTAGCTGCAGTAGCAATAATATTAACTCCATCATAGCAGATAACAGTGGTACTAATAAGAGCGTGAGCAGGATTATCATGACGTCAGGAACAGTAACATTAGATGCCGTACCATATGCGCCGTCATCGCAGACAGTAACGGTACTAATAAGAGCGTGAGCAGGATGATCATGACGTCAGGAACAGTAACATTAGATGCCGTACCATATGCGCCGTCATCGCAGACAGTAACGGTACTAATAAGAGCGTGAGCAGGATGATCATGACGTCAGGAACAGTAACATTAGATGCCGTACCATATGCGCCGTCATCGCAGACAGTAACGGTACTAATAAGAGCGTGAGCAGGATGATCATGACGTCAGGAACAGTAACATTAGATGCCGTACCATATGCGCCGTCATCGCAGACAGTAACGGTACTAATAAGAGCGTGAGCAGGATGATCATGACGTCAGGAACAGTAACATTAGATGCCGTACCATATGCGCCGTCATCGCAGACAGTAACGGTACTAATAAGAGCGTGAGCAGGATGATCATGACGTCAGGAACAGTAACATTAGATGCCGTACCATATGCGCCGTCATCGCAGACAGTAACGGTACTAATAAGAGCGTGAGCAGGATGATCATGACGTCAGGAACAGTAACATTAGATGCCGTACCATATGCGCCGTCATCGCAGACAGTAACGGTACTAATAAGAGCGTGAGCAGGATGATCATGACGTCAGGAACAGTAACATTAGATGCCGTACCACATGCGCCGTCATCGCAGACAGTAACGGTACTAATAAGAGCGTGAGCAGGATGATCAGGAACACCAAAAACAAAAACAGCAGTAGCAGTAAAGCAAGGCACATTTACAACAGCAGCAATAACACAAGGAACATTAACAACAGCAGCATTTACACCAGGAGCTGTAACAACAGCAGCAACAACACCGGGAACAATAACAACAGCAGGCGTATCACCTAGAATAGTAACAACAAATGCACTAATACTCTGAACACTATCAACAACAGCGAGAATACCAGAAACAGTAATAACAGCAGCAACAGCAGAAGTAGCAGCAACAGTAATTGTAACAACAGCACGAAATGCCACAACGGCCATAACAATAACAGGAGCAGTAACAACGGTATCAATAACATCAAAAATTAGCAACAGCAGCACTAACCCCAGAAATAGTAACAATAACAGCTTAAATTCCAGGAGCAGTGAGAGCATGCACGATAACAACGGTAGCAACAACACCAGGAACTGCAAAGCTAATCTCTGTGGGATGTTTCTCCTCTGCCAGCATCACAGGATGAGCCCTCTCTCTTGGCTGGCTTGCCGGCTCTCATCTCTTGGTTGGTTGGTCGGCCTCCTCTCTTGGTTGGTTGGTCGGCCTCCTCTCTTGGTTGGCTGGACGGCCTCCTCTCTTGGTTGGTTGGTCGGCCTCCTCTCTTGGTTGGCTGGACGGCCTCCTCTCTTGGTTGGCTGGACGGCCTCCTCTATTGGTTGGCTGGACGGCCCCCTCTCTTGGTGGGTTGGTCGGCCTCCTCTCTTGGTTGGCTGGACGGCCTCCTCTCTTGGTTGGCTGGACGGCCTCCTCTCTTGGTTGGCGCGCCGCTCCCTCTCGCGCTTGGTTGGCTGGCCGGCACATTAACATCAATCGGACGGGAAGGAACGGTCGGCCCAGACTCTATTGAAGTGCTCGGTAAATAGGCTTTCTGATTGCTGCCAGATGCACGATTGCTGATTGCTGCCAGCCGCGCAACGGCTGATTGTTGCCAGACGCACATTGGCTGATTGTTGCCAGACGCATGACAACTGATTTCTGTCAGACGTGCGATTGCTGATTGCTGCCAGATGCACGATTGCTGGTTCCTGCCAGACGCACGACAGCTGATGTATATCAGACACGCGACAGCTGATTGCAACCAGATACACGATTGCTGATTAGTGCCTAACACACGACAGTTAATTGTTGCCAGAACTACGATTGCTGATTGCTCCCACACACACGGTTGAATATTGCTGCTAGACGCACGAATGCACATTGCGGCTCGAACTACGATTGCTGATAGCGGCCACACGCCCGATTGCGGCTGCAAATGGAAGGCCCAGTGGACGAGACAGATAGAGGTAGAATCGATTAGGTGACTTGTGGCACATGTTACGACCACAACCGTCACATGTTGTGACTACAACAGCCACATATTACGACCACAACAGTCACATGTTGTGACTACAACAGTCACATGTTACGACCACAACAGTCACATGTTACGACCACAAAAGTCACATGTTACGACTACACCAATCACATGTTACGACCACAACATTCACATATTACGACCACAACATTCACATGTTACGATCACAACATTTACATATTACGACCACAACATTTACCTGTTACGACCACAACATTCACATGTTACGACCACACCAATCACAACGCGGGCTAGGAGGATACAAGTATCGATAGGAACGCTTGAAACGTAACATATATTTTCTGATGGTACGAGCTTATATACCCCCACGGCCAGCTGGAACACACTCTGTGTCCCAAATGAGCTTCCATGTTTCCCGTAAACGCGTAATTATCTAACCCAAACGGCAGCTGGTCCCGACTGCGTGACGACACCTCGGGCGCACCTACAGCCTCGGATTCCCTGTGCAGTAGGTGAAAACCGCTTGGCCCGAACAGTGAGCCGCTCTGTCCGAACAGTGAGCCGCTCGGCCAGGCTAGTGCACCGCTCAGCCCGGACAGTGAGCCGCTTGGTTCAGCTAGTGTACCGCTCGCCCCGAATAGAGCTGCTCGACCCGGTCAGTGAGCTGCTCGGTCCAGCCGGTGCACCGTTATGCCCGAATAGTGAGCCGCTCGCCCCCAAAAAAGATCAGCTCGGTCCGGACAGTAAGCCTATCGGTCTGGATAGTGAGGCGCTTGGAACGGACAGTAAGCCGCTTGGCCCCGGCAGTGAGCCCGGGCAGAGCGGCTCGGGCTAGTGAGCGGCCCGGGCGTCGTGAGCCGCTTGGCCCGGGCAGTGAGCCGCTTGGCCCGTGCAGTGAGCTGCTCAGCCCGTACAGTGAGCCGCCCGGGCATTGAGTCGCTTGGCTCGGGCAGTGAGCCGCTTGGCTCGGGCAGTGAGCCGCTTGGCCCGGGCAGTGAGCCGCTTGGCCTAGACAGTGAGCTGCTTGGCCCGGGCAGTGAGCCGCTTGGCCCTGACAGTGAGCCGCTTGGCCCGGGCAGTGAGCCGCTTGGCCCGGGCAGTGAGCCGCTTGGCCCGGGAAGTGAGCCGCTTGGCCCGGGCAGTGAGCCGCTTGGCCAGGGCAGTGAGCCGCTTGGCCCTAACAGTGAGGCGCTTGGCCCGGGCAGTGAGCCGCTTGGCCCGGGCAGTGAGCCGCTTGGCCCGGACAGTGAGCCGCTTTGCCCGGGCAGTGAGCCGCTTGGCCCGGGCAGTGAGCCGCTTGGCCCAGGCAGTGAACCGCTTGGCCCGGGAAGTGAGCCGCTTGGCCCTGACAGTGAGGCGCATTTGCTCTAAACGAAAGCCATCAGTTATTCAATTAGCAGCCAGTGTAATTCAGAGAGAGTAAATAGTGACACATTGGAAATTGGAAGCTTAAGCACTCGCTGCCATCACGTAATTAGGGGTGAGTGTTAGGGGGGATGAAATAGCGGGAGGAGGGAGGTGACATGCTCATTGGATGACAAGAGCCCCCGCTGGCTTGAGATAATAAGGCTTGTACATTGGAAGAGCAGCGAGCACTCGCTTTGTTGGTACTCTTGGGGGTGAGTGTTAGATGGAGACAGGAAGGGGATGAGTTGTGACAGACACAACGGCTACTGAGCTAGTGGAGCTAGCAAAGCTAGTGAAGCTTGTGAAGCTAGTGAAGCTAGTGAAGCTAGTGAAGCTAGTGAAGCTAGTGAAGCTAGTGAAGCTATTGAAGCTAGTGAACCTAGTGAACCTAGTGAAGCTTGTGAAACTAGTGAAGCTAGTGAAGCTAGTGAACCTAGTGAACCTAGTGAAGCTTGTGAAACTAGTGAAGCTAGTGAACCTAGTGAACCTAGTGAACCTAGTGAAGCTAGTGAAGCTTGCAAAACTAGTGAAGCTAGTGAAGCTAGTGAAGCTAGTGAAGCTAGTGAAGCTATTGAAGCTATTGAAGCTATTGAAGCTATTGAAGCTATTGAAGCTAGTGAAGCTAGTGAAGCTAGTGAAGCTAGTTAAGCTAGTTAAGCTAGTTAAGTTAGTGAAGCTAGTGAAGCCAGTGAAGCTAGTAAACCAAGTGGAGCTAGTGAAGCTAGTGAAGCTAGTGAAGCTAGTGAATCTAGTGAAGCTAGTGAAGCTAGTGAAACTAGTGAAGCCTGTGAAGAGGATAGAGATTAATAAGTGGTCGGAGGATTTTGTGGGACACATGTATTGTAGAGACAGGTATTGTAGAGAGACAGGTATTGTAGAGACAGGTATTGTAGAAGAGACAGGTATTATAGAGATAATAGAGAGGGGGTTGGGAGAATAGAGTGGAGTTGGAGAGGGTCTGGGATAGGCCCGATTGAAAAGAGAAATTGTGCAGAAGGATGGTTGAGATGGATTGTAGAAAAGGATTGTACACAGAGACTGAAGAGAGGAAATGAAGAGGGGAAATGTAGAGGGGATTCTAAAGAGGGATTATAGAGATGGGTTGTAAAAAGGATTGTGCAGATGGAATGTAGAGAGGGCATGACGAAAGGTATTGTGCAGAGGGATGAGCGGAAGTGATTGTAGAAAGGGATTGTTAAGAGGGATTGAAAAGTGTGGTTTTAGCAGAAAAATTAGGAAGTGTTGAGAGGGATTGTATAGAGGGATAGTAGAATGAGATTATAGAGATGGATTGTTGAGAGGGATTGAAAAGTCGGGCTTTAGCAGAAACAATAGGATAGTGCTTGGCAAGTGGGATTGTAGAGAGGAAATGTGGAGACGGATTGTACAGAGATTGCAGATATTAATTGTAGAATGAATTTTGGCTATGAATTATAGAGTGAGATTGTGATGAAGGATTGTTGGGAAGGATGGAGAGAGGAATTGTAAAGAAGGAATCTTGAGATGGATTGTAAAGAGAGATTGTAGGGAGGGATGGAAGAGAGCGCGTAAAATGACGATTTGAGGAAAATATAAACGAGTTGAGGAGAGGGATGGGAGAGGGATGGGAGAGAGTATTCAGATGGATTGAATAGAGCTGTCGTGGAGAGGACTTGTATGGAGAGAGATTGTAAAGAGGGACTGTAGAGGGATTTCAGAAAGGGATTGCAGTGCGGGATTTTAAGGAGGGATCGTAGAGACGGATTGTGAAAAGAGATTGTGGAGAGGGATTGTAGAGAGGGAGCGTAGGAAGGGGTTGTAGAGAGGGCTTGTTGAGAGGGGCCGACATCACCATCACCCATCACCACCACCCAGTTGGGTTAGACAACAACGTGTGGGAACGACGACACGCTGGGTCTACACGCTGGGGCTACTAGACACGCTGGGGCTACTAGACACGCTGGGGCTACTAGAGGCTACTAGACACGCTGGGGCTACTAGACACGCTGGGGCTACTAGACACGCTGGGGCTACTAGACACGCTGGGGCTACTAGACACGCAGGATCTACTAGACACGCTGGGGCTACTAGACACGCTGGGGCTACTAGACACGCTGGGGCTACTAGACACGCTGGAGCTACTAGACACACTGGGGCTACTAGACATGCAGGGGTTCTAGACACGCTGGGGCTACTAGACACGCTGGGGCTGGTAGACACGCTGGGGCTGCAAGACACGCTGAGGCTACAAGACACGCTGGGGCTACTAGACACGCTGGGGCTACTAGACACACTGGGGCTACTAGACACGCTGGGGCTACAGACACGCTGGGGCTACTAGACACGCTGGGGCTACTAGACACGCTGGGGCT
>SDVV010034633.1:0-11151 GCA_016164225.1 Gammarus roeselii
TATAATTGTCTGTTAACTTGTATTATGCTCTTTATAAACAACGTAAATGTACCTATGTAAATCAAATAAATATATATATAATTGTCTGTCCACCTGTATTATGCTCTTTATAAACAATGTAAATGTTATCCCTAAACCCTAAATGTGTATTTCATTATTAAATTTATGTATAAATAAATCTTGTTTCATTGTCTACAGGAAAATTCATGTGAAAATAGTACGTGAACGTATCTGTTTGTTCCCAACACTGGATCTTGACAAAACTGTGAAAGTTAAATGCGCTAAACCGAGTGGATTTAATCAATAATATCAATCGTACAATATAAAATATAACCATATCTCTTTTATAAGTACATCGATTATCCTAAAAATCCGGATTGAGCAGTAAAAGTTTCTATTCAAATGAGTCATTCAATAACAAACATAGTAATTTATATCATACCGTGCGAAATATTCCAATACAATCATATATAGCGTTGACAAGACTTAATAACCTACATCCATTTAATCCGTACGTAAGCAATCGTAAATGCAAGCTATCAGATACCGAAAGGAATCTGAAAGATACCGTAAGAAGAACAATTCTCCAAGAGGACCATATATCTCGAGATAAGATCTTTGTGTGACAGTTGACATATAAAGATCATCAAGCTAATTACCATTTGCGGTTTGGACACCGCCTGACTCCGGTCAACCCCTCCCCTCTTCCCCACCCGTCACGGGTAGACTCAATGTACCATCACTAACTCACATGACCAGAATAGAAAAAAATAAACATATAACTACAATGTCTGCGAAATACAGCGACAAAGTCGGAGACATTAACAAATAACATACATCCTAACAAATACATCGGCCGACTCACAAAAACTTGCGTTCATAGTATCTCTATGTACCATCAGTTACTAACTTGACCACAAGATCAATTTGTCTTAACATAAAACTACAATGTCCGAGATATACAGCGACTAAGTCGGACACCCTAACAAATAACATACATCCTAACAAATACATTCGATAAAAGGTTCAAAGATCTAGTCATCCTATATCTAATTCCTTCACAAAAGCATATATGTAGTCCCTAATTATCGCCAATCTACTCCTTCACAAAGCATATTTGGAGTCACTAATTAAGACCCATCTAATTCCTTCACAAAAGCATATTTGCAGTACGTATTTTTTGGGCCGTCTTGTACTACCTATATTTTTGGGCCGTCTTGTAGTACCTATATTTTTGGGCCGTCTTGCTCCGGTATATTTTTTGGGCCGTCTTGCTTCGGTATATTTTTTGGACCGTCTTGCTCCGGTATATTTTTTGGCCCGTCTTGCTCCGGTATATTTTTTGGGCCGTCTTGCTCCGGTATACACTACTTTTGCTGAACACATCTATTCATGATACCAGAAACCAATAAAACTATTCTAAAACAATAAAATGAAAAATATTATGTGAAATATTCAAATATTACATTTTGTATGTTCAATCATTGTGTCACTTTATATGAGTTTTATTTATTCTAATAATGAGAGCAAGATCTAAAATACGTAATTGTTTACGACACGGAATAGGATTTGAATTGTTCAATCAGGTGCAAGTGTATTTCGTCCCAAATGCAGCACTTTCCATCTCAATTACCGTCCTACTTATGAGGTTCTGTTAATTACTCAACTATGCAGGTAACAATGAGCAAATTAAATGTTGTGTAATTTTCTTGGTTTTACAAAATGCGTTGTATCCAATGTTTTTTACATTTGTCCTTTAAAACCGAAGCGATACTTTGGCATCACCATAGTAAAACTACCCTTAGATATTAATGCCAATATCTCTTTTCAATCTCCACTACCAGGCCGTCAGAGCAACTCTGATTCTGGTCCCCTTATTGGGTCTGCACTACCTTCTGACGCCCTTCAGACCACCTTCTGGCTCGACAATGGAGGAGTTCTACCTTATGATATCCGCTGTGGCCTCCTCGTTCCAAGTAAGTTAGCTTTCGTCTAACGGAACGTTCTCAGGCTCGGCGATTTTGATGTCCTCTACCTCATGATATCCGAAGTGGCCTTCTCGTTCCCAGTAAGTTGACTATCGGAAGTCCCATAACCTGAGGAATAATTCCTTATAAATTAAACAAAATATTTTACATGGTTTACCCGAGCAATGCGACTATTTTTGAGGACCAATTGACTATATCAGGAGGCGGTACATTTTTAAAATTTTCCTTGCGATTTTAACCGCATACCACATGGGTTTTTCCAATACACGGCCTGAGCATGGATCTGGATCACGAAAATGTTTGTATGGGACCATTTTTTCTATCCGTATTTTTAAGCCCAGCAAGCGTTCACGACAAAAAATTTTATGACTATATTTATCAGAACCGATTTTTATTAGCACAAAGCGTCGGTCAACCAGACGTCGAGTGGCCTAACCCCAAGAACCGTTTGAAAGAGGGAAAAGTTCTTATGCGACTTTGTGTTCTCCCAAAGTAAGTGTAATCGCGCCGTTCAAAAGAAAACTATGTGATAGAACAGCTTATCGTCTTTCGAGTGGTGCCTTGGCCTGTCTTTACGAAGTCTGGTTGGCTTAAGTGAGCAATTTGGTCCAATCGATTTTTTGCGCAAAACGCTTGCGGCTTCAATGTAAATCAACAATTTGCTCTCGAGGCTGTTAGCTTTCGATCGTAGACGTTTTCCGGCGCATAAATATTCCTTGCTGATATTTTAGCGTATAAAATTGTTCAAGTCGAACCGCTTTCCGCACAAAATGATTTCGGTTGAAATCTGTACTGCGGAAAAACTTTTATGCTAAAGGGGCATCTCGTTGAAATCCGCAGTTCATGTGAAACTGGTTTTCCCCTGATCATCGCCATCGAGATTGGGCGGTTCAGCTCGTCGCTTTCGAGATTGATCGATAAAGTTTATTCAGTCGAGAAGAGTTGCCGGCAGAAGTTTTTGTTGCTGGTATCGTTGCTCAGACTTATATGTTTAATTTTTGATCATACCAACTTGAATAAAAAATTCCTACAGTAGCCGAAAAATGGTAAAACCAAATGGTGACACCATGGAAAATACACCTGAAGATCAAATATTAGACCATTTTCCCCCATGTTAAGTGTTAAAGGTGGTTTATGTTTCACGCTATGAAAGGTCTGTTGTAATTTCATATCCGCAGAAGTGGGTCGACTTAATAACGTGGTAGCAATTGAAAACGGCCTAAAAAATTAAATTACGTTTTTCTGAGCGAAGTATTGATTATCGTCTGAAGTGGACTGTGCGAATAAACTTTATGCTCCAGAAGAAGGTCACGCGTCATCTTAACTCAACTCACTAACTCGCTGAGCTGATCTAGCTAGTGTGTTGGATCTCTTGGTAGTAGATGGTAATGTGTTTTGAAACGATTTGAGTGAGTTTGTCGTACCTTTTTATCTTTTCGTTCAGGTTTCATAATAATTTTCTCCAGAAATATAAAAAAATACTGTTTATTATAAAAGCTTGAAGAGTATTTTCCTATGAAATTGAGTTCAAAAATGTTTTCATTCATCTTGGTCTAACGATGACTTGTGAGCCAAGGAAAATATAATTCCAGGGTTATAATTCTTACAATTGTTTCGCAGGTATTACGGAACAAAAAATTAAAGTAACAAATTAATAGACGCTAGGCCCTGTAAAAATTAGGACCTGTAGCCGGGTTAAGAATCGTGCTACCGGTACCCCTTGCGTGCCTTAGCAGACGACTAATGGGGGTGGATCGAGGGGGCTAGGAATCCCTTCCTGTGTAAACTCCTATCTCAAAGACGGCATGACGAGCGAGGCAGAAGAGGCTCACGCCTTTCGAACCCTGTTGATAGGATCGCTGAATGTGCGTGCTTGTAGTAAGAATGAAGCAAAGAGGAGAGAGATTGGTGAGATGTTTGTGAAGAAGAAGTTTGATGTGTTGGCGCTGAGTGGGACAGTTGAAAGGTGAGGGCGAATGTGTTTGGTGGGGTAAGTGGAAGAAAGACGGGTGTTGAGGAAGGATGGACATGAGGAGGTGTTGTGTTGATATTGAGTGGAAGAAGGTATCCTCAAGATTGATGTGGGTAAAGGTTAAGTTAAATGTAGAAAGATGGCGTTTGTGAGTGCTTACGGTCCTGATTAAGGGAGGAGTGAGGAGGAGAGGGAGCAATTTTGGACTGACCTGAGTGAGTGTATTGAAAATTTTGGTCATATCAATGTGGTTGTACGTGGTGACCTGAATGAGAGTTGGAGATGTAGTGGTGGAGAATGTGGCAGAGAGGTGTGGCGTTCTCGGTAGAAATGACATTGGAGAAATCCAGATAGATCTGTACGTACATGGAGCTGGTGGTTGGACACAGCTGTTCAAGAAACGAGATATCCACAGGTATACATAAGTAAGGGTGGCCCTTGGTGCAGTCGTGGAGGGAGCGCTGATTGATTTTGTGATAATTTCGAGGAGAGTGTTTGGAAGGTTGTTGGATGTGCGGGTGTTGGGAGGTGAAAGGATGGGGGAATGTCTCTCCTTCTGCTGGTGGAATGAAGATTAAAGTAGAACAGAGATGCAAGGGAAATATAAAAGAGTGGCAGGAGGAAGAGGGGTATTAAAGCTGAGTGACCTAAATGTGGGAAGCAGAGCTAAAGAGTGCCAGTAGGCGTGAGGGAAGAATATGACAGAGTGGGTGGGCAGGACCTGAGAGATGTTGAGGAAAAATCAAAAACGTTCAGATACGCGTTGTTGAGATGTGCGAAAAATATGTGTGGTGTGTGTCGCGAGGGCGGGCGCAGAATAAAGGTCTGCGAGTGGTGGAACGACGAGGTCAAACTGGCGGTGGCGTAGAAGAGTAGAGCCTTGGAGGAGTAGTTGCAAGCGAGGTGGGCGGTGGCCTTTATTAGCTATAAATAGAAGAGAAAAGGTGAAGCGGGTGATGAGGAAAGCAAAGAGGGATGCTGATGCCAGAAACGCTGACGGTTATTCCAGAATTCTGTAAAAATACCCCCTAAAAATATTCTCGGAACAGGCCAAGAGGTGAGAAAAAGGTAGATCGGGTAGGAGGAGAGGGTGAAATATGGAAACGACCAATTGTTGTTGGCAAATGGCAATGTACAGATAAGATGCGGCCGTGTTTTGATAGCTTGTTTAATTACCGAGGATGTCAGAAAAGCTGACATTGTTGGTGTGGGTGGGCGAGGCTTGAGGCGTGGATTACGGTTTTGGAAGAGACATGTTGCGGTCATTACTAAGGATGAGGTGGTGGAGACGTCTGTGGTGATGGAAGCAGGAGAAGCCCGGGGTTGAACTGCGTCGCGAATGATCGCCTGAAGAGGGGTAGAGTAACGAAGGTCGAAAGGCTGGTGAGGCTACTGAATCTGTACTTTGTGGTTCGGGCGTGATGCCGATTGAGTGGTGCAGTGTTTTCATTGTTCCGCTGTATAAGCCAAAGGAAATAAAACTGAATGCTGCAACTCAAGAGGTATCAGTTTGTTATGTGTTGTCGGTGCTGACCAAACGGATATGAGACTGCACGGATGATGCCATTGGCGAGGAAAAATGTGGTTTCAGGACGGGTAGAGGGTGTGCCGATTAGGATTTTACAGTGACAAGTCTGTTCGTTTATGATTTAAAACTAAATGAAAATTTATATGTCAATTTTCCGTTCGATATTTGAATTAATCGGAAATTTGATTAATTTTACCCATCAAGAGGCTTTGTCCACACATAGTACCATAAGAAATTTCTCTATGAAGTTAGATTCCACGTGGGCAAAGTCGATTTTTTTTTCTGGTTGCAGACTAACCATAAACGAATTTTTGTTTATGGTTAGTTGCATAAGGAAAGAATGTGTTTTGAGCCTCATGGATCTAGAAAAGACATACGACAAAGTCGACAGCACTGAGGATGGTAAGCGTTTGTATGGAGTGATGGAAATCAGTTGGAAGTGGTCAAATGTTTCTATGTTCGCAGCAGATAAGATAAGGCTGCGCTAAGTCTCCCTGGCTGTTTAATCTCTTCCTGGATATAGTGGTCAGGAAGGTGAACGCGAGTGAAGTGAGTCGTGCCTTCGAGCTGTTGAAAGCGAATGGGGGTAGTTGGCAGTTGAGTCAGTTCCTGTTTGCGGATGGAAAGGAACTTCTGGCGGTTTCGGAGGAGAAGTTGTGTCGGCTAGTGTCAGAGTTTGGTAAAGTGTGTTAGAGGAGGAAGCTTCGAGTTAACGTGGGTAGGAATAAAGTGATGAGAGATTCGAGGAGTGCCGATACGAGAATTGTCCTCCTAAATGGAGAGTTATTGGTGTAAGTTCAATGACTGAACTAGTGGAAACTGTAATGAAGTATCGAGTGACGGAAGGGTGTAATGTGTTGGGTGCACTGGAAAGTGTAATGAGATGTAGGACGTTGGATATGGCAGCAAAGAGAGGTCTGTGTGGGGTGGACGTTATTCCAACTGTGGGGTGAGAGCAGAAGAGGCAAGAATGTTGAATAATTTTGAGATGAAATGCTTCAGGAACATGGCTCTGGAGTGACGGTGAGAGACATGATCAATAACGACGTTGTTCGAATGAGAACGAGGATGGTGGAGGAGTTCGAGGTTAGAGTAGATTCGCAGGTTCTGAAATGGTTCGGCACACGGTGAGGATGGTGATGGGAGATTGGAGTAAAATGTTATGAAGGCAGAGGTGAGTGGACGTAGGCCTAAAGGTAGACCGAAGTTTGGGTCGATGGATAGCATAAAACATGTGTTATGAAGCAGAGACATGAGTGTGGAGACTACGGTAGCCAGAGCGTGCAATGGATAGGCGTGAGTGGAGAAGGGTTGTGATTTATTTACACCTCCCTGTTATGCTTTCCCGCCGTGATATCTTGTTGAGAAACGGGTTGGTCGTGGGTGTGGGGAGGGGGCGGTCACTTTGACGGAGCAGGGATTAACCAGACACACTGTCTGGTCCTGCTGCTGACACTGACCTCGGACCGTACTCAAGACTCAGAGGGTGTCGTCGCTGTTTTCCGGGCGTTTGTGAGTGTATGAGAGGAGCGTGAAGGGGTCCTTCCCGTCAGGTACCCCCTTCCTGGGGGATTCGGCCTGGTGTCTGTATCTGTATCCAAGAGACATAAACACTATTGCTGAGCTGAAGTATTGGTAAAGTTTTTTGTCTGTTTCGGTATTTGTGATGAAACGGATATTCGCGTGAGCGGAGCATCCGCATATATTTGACATCCACATCCCAAATTTGTGATAACAGTTGCCTCCACGTCCGCGTTTTCAGGTTGGGGGTATTAAATAAAAAAGGTACACAAATTTTCACTTTACTAAGGCTAATCATAATGCAGTCTCTCCAAACTACTGATTAGCACGTTGAATGTTGTTCCATCAATTATCACAGATCGTCAATATCACCAAATGCAAAATTCATGAATCATAAAAATCAATGTAAGATAACTGCAGACTGATTGGAATAACGAAAATCAAAGTAAGGTCTCTCCAAAGACTGATTGAAATCATGAAGAACAGATGCAATCATGAAATAATTGAAACAGTTTATTACAACAAGATTGTACATGTTACAGTTGTGGCATTTCGAGGTACAAAATTGAAATCCTCGTTCAATTTATTCAGAGCTTCTGGGGCAACCTAATCCTTACGTACTAACCATTCGATTTTATCTAACCCTATAAGACCAAAGAGAAATCTATCCAGATTTACTGATCCTAGACACCAATCGGAAACAACAAAGGGACAGTTAAAATCTTATGTAATTCGACTAAAGTGTACTATTAACATAAAAAAAATAACTTAAACACACCGCAAAGTTGTTGAGCTTGCAATTTATTTGCTTCTAACAAGGTGACAAATTTAGATACGATTCAGAGACTGTGAGTAAACTATAAAGCGATGAAAAATATGTATCGGGCTAATAAGTTGATAAGTATAACTCTCTCAGTCATGACTTATAAAGCCCGAAAGAGAAACATTCTGACGCTAAACAGGAGTCAGCAAGTTCCAAACTCAAACTCAGAAGACGTGGATACTGGACTTGTTTTTGATTCTATCATAACAAGATGTTCCTCCTAAAAAATTTTAATTGGCTCCTGCTCTTATCATTTGGTGTGGGCTGCACTTTCACTCAGAGTCGGTTGATGAGTTGATGATCGAATAGGAACTGGTTCAGAAAACATAAACCATTTATATGCTTAATAGTGTTTTCATATTTTCAGAAACAGTTGGATATATCTGATGGGAATATTTACTGTTGCACATGGTAGTTATAAAGACACCTTCATCTCCCCAGTCAATATATATTTTTTCAGTAATTGCTATCGTCAAACATCTGAGCAGTAATATTGATCTATTGATATGTTAATTTAGGTAGTTTTTCATAATATATACAAATCAAAAGTAATCAAATTACCATTAAAATTATTCTGCAATGTTGGGTATAGCTATTGGTATCGGGAATCTGTATATGTGCAGTGTTCTCACGGGCACAGCTCTATTGAACAGAATGATATGATGGGAGTTATGAACCCCAATGAACCTGTAACAATTTAAATAACAGCTTTTGGATGAAATGAGAATTATCCAGTCAATGCTAGAAATGCTGCTGTTATGGTCATAAGATAGGTGCTTTGATTGTTGAGTTCTAACAGCTGAGAATTAATTAAAAACTATACAATTTTTTACGATCTCTTCCATTGATTCAATGTTTTTTTCTTCTTCTGTTTATGTCGTCAGACAGCATGCTTCCATTCAGTCATATCCTCACTTCCTTCCTTCTATTCTCTTCTTCAGGGCTTTGCGGTTGCGCTGCTCTTCTGTTTCTTCAACGGCGAGGTGAGGTTGCGTTGGAGGGAACTGCATACTTGGAAGATTGTTTTATTCTATAGCTTGTACTAATATTTAGAACTATTATTATGGATACTGGTATAACATATCAAACAATTCCGATGACTGTATTCTGGTCTTCCGATGAAGGTTTTTTGGTTTTGGACCAAAAATATTGTGTATTTTACTTGACAGACGCGGCAGTAATTAACCCATCCACGTATAACTTAACTCATTGATTTATTCGTCGTGACTCACACAATGACTTAGCAAATTATTGGTTGAAAAAAAAATCATGAATAATTTTATTTGCTAGTTTTGTAATTCATATTTTATTGTTAAATTATTTCGTTCTTCAGTGCATCAATGAATTTTCAATTTCTTAGTTCTAAGATATTAAACCTAATGTTCATTTGCGCTGTTTGGATTAGCAAATCGAAAGAATAAAATTAATGCGTGACAGCTCATTTCCTCTCTGTAGCCGTTTTGGGCGTCCCGTTGCAAAATATGAGTTCACAACATGTGCTATTTACAATCTTGTAATGTAATATTTGTAAATAGGATACACAAGGGCATGGGATCGATGAATTCAAAATAAATTCATCTAAGTCGACCCATAGTGAGCGGCCGGTTCGTACTTCATTTCCCAATATATTAACATGCATGTATAATCCTTACGCATGCATACACATATACGTATATATAAAAATAGAAATGACCAAAATATCCTGGTTATATGCTGGCCATCACAACTGACAGAAAAAGAAGACGCTTTTACTTCATGTTGCAAAATGCGAGTTCACATCATGCGCTATTTGATACGTATGTCCTGTGATTGTGGTTTGTCCGCAAAATGAGTAGTAGGATAATTTCTAAAATGTT
Source organism: Gammarus roeselii (assembly GCA_016164225.1). NCBI lineage: Eukaryota > Metazoa > Arthropoda > Malacostraca > Amphipoda > Gammaridae > Gammarus > Gammarus roeselii. The sequence goes on from SDVV010034633.1 coordinate 9,689, forward strand.
GAGTTGTAATGTCCCACTCTACGTTTATTGATGGTTTAATCTCTGTCAAAGAGGGAAGTCCGCGCAAACATAGAAAAAATTAATTGGTTCAAACTCATTCATAAATTAAAATATTAAATTCTGTTCAATATACGAGCATTCCAGGGAAAACCAATCTCCCTCTTGAGATAACATGCAGATGAAATATAAACAAGGGCTTACTAGGAGTGCAAAGTTGTTTGAATGAATATTGTTGTTCGACCGACGTAACTATGAGACACTGTTTTCTCGACTTGCCGTTTTATTAATGAATAACGGAATGGAAACTTATCCAGTATATCAAAAGAATTGTCAGAACGATTCAAACGGTTAGTTTCTGGATGCTTGCAGCAACGACGGAATGGTGACTCACCCTATCGTGCTGCTCAACACTAGTGGAGGGTAAGGCCTCTCAGTTGGTCGCCGACTGTCACAACAGTGAGCGTGAATATGGATCGTGCGGCAGTGTCAGCAGCTCTAAATTACGGATGTGATAGTGAAAATGGATTGCGTGGGTGTGTCGGCTGCCCTAAGATACGGCGGAGTTCAGGGCGTTATTCCTCCCATTGACTAACATGAAAACGTTTCAGATACTTTTGCACCATCACCGATGATGAACGTTATGGTAAAAAATAACGTTAAAAGTTTAACCATTATCAATGGACAGGCTAAAGCAGCATAATGAGTGTACTGTCATTATTGACCGCTGCCTCTTCTTTGCCTCCGGTCCTGGGAACTGTTTATTCCAGTACTGACCTCAGTCTCTCCCCCACCTAAGGTACTGACCTCGGTCTCCCCCCCACCTAAGGTACTGACCTCAGTCTCTCCCCCACCTAAGGTACTGACCTCAGTTTCTCCCCCACTTAAGGTACTGACCTCAGTCTCTCCCCCACCTAAGTTACTGATCTCAGTCTCTCCCCCACCTAAGGTACTGACGCCAGCCTCTCCCCCACCTAAGGTACTGGCCTCAGTCTCTCCCCAGACTAAGGTACTGACCTCAGTCTTTCCCCCACCTAAGGTACTGACCTCAGTTTCTCCCCCACCTAAGGTACTGACCTCAGTCTCTCCCCCACCTAAGGTTCTGACCTCAGTCTCTCCCCCACCTAAGTTACTCGTTTTAGTCTCTCCCCCACATAAGTTTCTGACCTCAGTCTCTCCCCCACCTAGGGTACTGACCTCAGTCTCTCCCCCACCTAAGGTACTGACCTCAGTCTCTCCCCCACCTAGGGTACTGACCTCAGTCTCTCCCCCGCCTAAGGTACTGACCTCAGTCTCTCCCCCACCTAGGGTACTGACCTCAGTCTCTCCCCCACATAAGGTACTGACCTCAGTCCCTCCCCCACCTAAGGTACTGACCTCAGTCTCTCCCCCACCTAAGGTACTGACCTCAGTCTCTCCCCCACCTAAGGTACTGACCTCAGTCTCTCCCCCACCTAAGGTACTGA
>SDVV010034634.1:0-11151 GCA_016164225.1 Gammarus roeselii
GAGACATTAAATTCTCATTTGAACCAAAAAATATTGTTGACACCATTGTTTACATTTGTATGCAGGGATTTTGAAGCGGTAAAAGTATAGTTCCGTTTATTTTTTTATCTTCAAAGTATTATGATTGCTTTTGAAACCTCGTACAAATTAAGTATTTGGAAAATGTCCAATAGGCACCCTGGAGAGGTACCATCGTTTAAGAAAGTGCAAGCTTTAAGTCCCTGCGAGCAGCTGGTGCTTGCACTGACCAACGATATTTTCCATGTAACCTACTACGTAATAATTGTTACCTAAACGAAAAGCTAGTGCACGCCAGGTAACCTAATCATGAACTCAACTGGTGTACACATCGTGCGCAAGCGTTGGTAAATAAATATTCCACCTCAAAACTCATCCTTTATCCCACGACCGGGATGTTCCTTCCAAATAGGTGCGTTCGAGGTGCGTAGTCTTCTGAAATGGCGAGAGCCTCTGTACCCCCACGGACAGTTGGTTATCTCCAACCCACCCATAAATGCGTTCGAGATGAAACATATTGTTAGATGGTTCAAGTTCCTCTACCCACACGGGCAGCTGGAACACGCTCTTCTTCGTGTCTTATTTTGCTGCAGCTGCTGGTCCAGGCCATGAGACATCGTCTGAAACTCACCGAAAGTGAATATCTTATCCTTTTCATTCTGTCAAACACTATTACATCTGGTGGTAGCACTATCAACTCTGAGAAAATAAATTACAAAAAAAAGCACACGCATCCACCTTAAGATTAGATCCATCAGATTTGAAGCACCCTCCGATCACCGACGTTACCGGCGACTCTTTACCTACACAACGTCGTATATTTTAGTTTCGTTTGACGTTAAAGCCTTATCGCACTGTAGCATTTATGTACTCAGTCATACATTTTCGCCGAGGAATCATGTGATAGTCGCCGGTCATCAAACAACTGTAAGAGTTTATCGTCGAATATCATCGTGCATTCGACCATAGTAGGCGGATCGACGATAACGAAGCGTTAAGCAAATACAATCATCGATGATTCTAGCATAATCGACGAAAACCGACAATTCGTTAATTGACGATATTCAACGGTATTTGAGAAGAGCATATGGCAAAACGAAGATAGAATAATACTGAATAATCCAGCGATTGTTCCTGCTCTTACTTTTTCATATGTTCGTTTATCTTGGAAATAATATTCGATTGTATTATTGTATTATACTGATTTGGTAATTGGCACTTTATCTTTTCTTGAATGTGTATTCCCATAGAGTAAACATTCCTATGAAGGAAACCAAGGATTTACCATCGATTTGTACTCTTTTCTTGAATATGCACTCCCATAGAGTAAACATACATATGGAAGAAAACAAGGATTTACCATTGATTTCTTCAAATCAAATTTCGTTCGTTTCGTGTAGACACAAAGACTTGTTCACACAGTTAGGAATTAAAAATGATAGCCCTAATGACTTGGCACTAATTACCATTTCTGTGACAGTATTGACAACACCTAATAAATGATATGAATGAAGTAAACATGAAATAACCGCATTTTACGTTGGTGCTGATCAATGATTAACTCATATCACTTCCTATCATCGTTTGCTTTTATTCATCATCATTACAGAGTAACTAGCTCTTCTTCATCACGTTGGAGGACCAATCAGTTATTACAGTTAAATTTCGTGGGAATTTCTGATTTCAAATTATCAAACAAGAAAAATAAATGCCTCTCTATGTATATGTGAAAACTCTCAATTTCCATTTAAACGCTTTAATTTTCACTCCGACATCACTACCCGTGACTGTTTCCATCAAAATGTGAACAAGGTTCACGTGCGTCACCCAATTCTTCGAAATTGTGTCACATTACACTGAACTCATTCGCGGTTGAAAGGTAACACGGCAAGCTTCACAGGCGTATCTCTAAATGAACTCGTTCTCGCAGCCCCAAATGTTACATTAATCCGAGCTAATATGCTCGCGAACTCGGAACACTGAAGATGTGACGTGGACAATAATCAATTTGATCATGTCTGAATGAATTTTAAAAGAGGGTTATGTCCAAATGTTTTTACTGAGGTGTATCTATTTATAAGTCACGTATCTGAGGTTAGCCATACAACCCGTGCTATTATTCCACTCTCTATTAAGGATTTAGTAGTAAATACCAACGATCAAACTCTTGTTACAATTTATTGTGTATAGTGTTTGTGTTAATTTTTTGTTCGCACAAGTTGGTACATAAGTAAATAAATAAGTGTAGGAAGTGTAGTTAATTTATGATATAGCTTAAGTGCGTTCGCGGAATAGGCCCGCCAAGAGAAGAGGAGGACGACAAGGACCTTTGGACGAGTACCTCAAGAGGATGCAGCCTGTTTTCTCGCTCTGTTGGGTCTGCTCCACCAGGCCGATCAAGCACGTCTTCAGGGAGGTAGTGGAACAGGATGAAACGTTACTTTTGTATCCTGTCCGCGGAGTGGAGGGCAAGATGGACGAGGTCTTGAGGGCCTTCCAGGGTCTGCAAAAGAGATACGACGACGAAGAGGACAGGGATTTTCTGCAATGGTATTCGTCCTCAAACACCTGACACGCACCGTCATCTACGAGTCGGACCAAATGACAGACCACTCTGTGACGGAAAAACGCAAGGAGACAGGTAGGCGGCGAGAGTGTAGCTACAATCTCCACCGACGACACCAGCTTTTGGTTAAGGGGGTTCAGGGTGAGTTTGTTCGGGTTAAATAGGACCTTCAAACATTGACGTTAATGTTTAGTAGAAACATAAGTTCCGATATGGAGAAGGGTAGCAAGGGCCTGGCAAAAACTATGAGGCAACTAGTGAAATTAAACGAGCTTGTAATCCATTCTTTATAGCTGGACGAAGAACCATCCCAGAAAAGTGCTGTCTGGTGGTCTAGCCCCGATTTCCTTCCGAGATGTTCTGGGTTAGAGTTTACAACGACAGCTCGCATCCTGCCCTAAGCCCATAGCAGGGCCATCGGTACTGGCTGTGACCCAAAGTCATTTCCCTCCTAAGCCTAAGTCCAGGCCACCTACTTACCGACAGCAAAAGAGGTCATTGGCAGCCCCGCAAAACAAGGATCGAGATTCTGCTGCTGACCCGGACCATGACAAAATCGCACCCTAACTCGATGGGACGGCTCAAATTCGAAAAGATTTTAAATGGTCCGATACCAGTTCACTTTCGTGAACCATCCAGCGTTCGTGATACCAACACGGAACACCTGTAAAAATTCCCGGACCAGACGGCGAAACTGCGGCGCTTGTTATTGGTGACTCTAATGTCCATCATCAGGCTGTCAAATTTGTTCAGCGGTGCTGCAAGGCGAAGAGGCGAGCTATTTGAAAAGCCGGTGCCACACATGATAGGATCAGAGTTGCCCTTGTAGAGGTTGAGTTCTCCTTCTTAGAGACTCATAATTTGTCATGTAAGCACGAACGATCTGAAGCTGATAAGGGTGGAAGGTTGCTAGCCAAGTACAAGCAGATGATGTCGGAATTTAGGGCAAAAACGAATCGTGTGACGATCACATCCATCCTACCACGAATTTATGATGATGAGCTGTTTAGTAAATTTACCTATTCAAATCGAGCACATACAAGTTGCAGGAGTCTCCTTTATCAACTTAAATGATGATTGTCGCGAAAGGTTTGTTTTTTTCTCAAAAAAGGTCTTTGCCTGTATGGCATAGAAAACGCCAGTCTAGGTTGACAGCTCCATAAAAGCGTGAAAATATTATTATGCAAAAAAATACAAATTATGCACTAAGGCTACGGGACCAGCGAGCTTCTAACGGTTCAGTTTTGGCCGCAGAAAAAACTACCCAGAGGTTTCGTGCCGGCAGAAAATGGCCTGATGGAGGCTATGCCAAATCAGTGCTTCAGGAAGCTCCATTGGGAAGTTGAGACAATCCTAATGGAGAAACTGGAGACTGGAATCAGAGAAGTCTAGAGGTGTTATTCTCTAATGCGAAGTCCTGTGCCCCAAAGTTCAGTGGACTGTTGGGACTTGCGACCATGTATTTGTTTGAAGTCACTGGAATAAAAACTTGGTACAATCTTCAAAGTAGAAACCTGGTGGCGGAGATAATGCTACCTGACTTAAAATGTTAGCGTGGACAAAACTGCCCCTTATATAAGAGAGATTTGGTTTGACTTTATTTAAGCCTCGTTTATACCGGAGCCTCAACGCGAGTTAAAAATGGCTCTCTCGTAGGGCTTGATGATCATGGGTCCAGTAGGCTCGCACACCTATGTGTGCGAGAAAATTAACGCTGTCAAATTTAGAACAATTTGAAAATTCAGCTCTCTCATACGCACGCTTGTGAGCACAAGAAAAACACTTCGATAAAACGGATCTCCGCTTCCAATCATTTAGAACTTCAAGAGGAATATGCACGCACGGTAGTGCGTACATGTACCCCCGTCGAGACTGGCACAAGGTTTACGGCTACACGGACAAAGTCAGCTCCGACAGAAACGCAACACATGGCTTACAGCTACGCGGTCTAGTTCAATTACAGTATATTTTATTTATTCAGGTAAGAAACGAATACCCGCCTCCAATCATTTAGAACTTCATGCGGAATATGGACGCACGCCAGTGCGTACAGATAGTTTCGGTGAAATTGGTACAATGTCTACGGCTACACAGATCAGATCAGCTCCAACAGGAACGCATCACAAGGCTCATAGCTACGGGGACTAGGTCAACCACAGTACACCTTCGAAATACACAAGTTTCCCAGCTACGCTGATGAGGTCGGTTGCAGAAATTACATATGGTCCGTTCACGCACCAGCGACTACAGACTGAAAAAAAAACGTATTCACAAAATCACGAACAGGAACTCTCACACAAATACACTTGCATTATTGCAAATGACAAAATTGTGGATCGTGAAGAGGAAATAAATGGCAGGGTCATCGTCGGCTGAAAAACTGCTCAGATTATTCATATCAGACTTATTGTTTAAGGGGATAGGGTAAGAGCGGGGTGGGGGGAGGGGGCAGAGGTCTCTCAGGTCTCAAAAGAGCCCGATGGGTCCCGGAGGGTAACACAAGATTCCCGGGTCCCCCGAGCTCCCCTGGTCCCTAGCGTCATCTCTTCTCAGCTCATCTCGGCTTGTCTAGACTCATTTCGGCCAGTCTCGACTCGTCGCGCCCAACTCGATACGCTTCAACATGTTTCGACTGATCTCGACGCGCCTCGAGTTTTAATTTGATTTGATCCTCAGTTTCACCAGAGCCTCAACGCGAGTCATAATAGGCTCCCCGCAAGGCTCGTGGAACATGGATTCCAGTAGGCTCGAACGCATCAGTGTGCGAGAGAAAAAAGATAACGCTTTTGAAGTTAGAAAAAATCGTAATTTTTACCAATGTAAGACGCACGCTGGTGCGCATAAGAAAAAGGCTAAGACGAAACGGACCTCCAAATCCAATCATTTAAAACTTCAAGAGTAATATGTACGTACGCTAGTGCGTACAGGTAACATCGTCGAGACTAGTACAAGGCTTACGGCTACGCGGACAAAGTCATCTCCGACAGCAACGCGACATGACTTAGTCCGTCACGTGGTCCAGGTCGATCACAGAACACTTCATTTATTCAGATAAGATTCAGACGGAACGAATCCTCTCCTCCAATCATTTAGAGCTCCAAGAGTAATATGTACGCACGCTAGTGCGCACAGGTATCATCGTTGGGACTGGTACATGGTTTACGACTACACGGACAAAGTCAGCTCCGCCAGCAACGCAACCAATGTCTACAGGTACGCGGTCTGGTTAAGTAGAGGTACAATTCAGTTTTTCATGTAAGATAAAGACTCAGACAAAACGAATCCCCGCATCTAACCACTCAGAACTCCATGAGTAATGTGCACGCGAGCTAGTCCGCACAGATAGTATCGTGAAAATTGGTACAAGGTCTACGACTTCACGGTTCAGATCAACTCCAACTACAACGCGTCACAGGGTTCACATTTACGCAGTCCAGGTCAACCTCAGAAACTACATATGGTCCGTGCAAGCGCCTATTCACAAAAAACACCTATTCACAATATCACAAACAGAAACTCTCGCACAAATTCACTAGCATTATATATTATACATGACAAAATTGTGGATCGTGAAGAAAGTAGGAGCAGGTTCGGTACGGGCAGAAAAACTGCTCGGATTATTGATTTCGCACTCATTGTTAAAGGGGATATGGTGGGGAGAGGCCGAGGTCCCTTGGGTCCCAATAGAGCCCGACGAATCCCGGAGAGTATCCCAAACCCCCCCGGGTCTTCCCGAGCTCCCCGGGTCTCTCGAGATCCCTCGTCTCAGCTCATCTCGGCTTTTCTTGAATCATTTCGGCCAGTCTCGACGATCTCGACGCACCTCGACTGGCGGACTGTAATAACGATTTTTTGAGCCCGATGAGTTCCGGAGGGTAATCTAAGTCCCCCGGGTCCCTCGAGCTCCCCGGGTCACTCGAGTCCCTCGTCTCAGCTCATCTCGGGTTGCCTCAAATCATTTCGGTCAGTCTCAATTCGTCGCCCCCAACTGATCTTCGACTGATCTCGACGAACCTCGACCAGCCTCGACGCGGCTCTCCCCCTCTGTTCAAGTAAATCCTGTGGACTGTAATAGCCAATCGTTCTACTCAAGCTTTGCACATTTATATTTGTTCCTGAGTTTTGATTTTACAGCGTGGGGAAGGGGAAGCAGGAATCCCTGGGTTCAGAGGGCCTCAAGGAGGTCCAAAAGGGTCTCAAGGTGTCCCAAAGGGCCCCAGAAGGGTCCCGAGCTGGTCCCGCCAAATCCCCCTAGTCTTCCATGTCCCGCAGTTCCTGAAACCCCCGGGTCCCTCAAGTCCCGCGGGTCTCACGAGTACCCCCCCCCTCCCCGGGTTACCTAGTGTCAACCAGCCTCGGTTCGTCTCGACTCATCGCCTCCCCCTTCGATTCGTCTCCAATCGCCTCAACCTGCCTCGACTCGCCTCGTCCTTCCACGCACAGTGTGATTCAAAACATTCACTCTCTAAGGTCAACATATATTATTTCACCTTTCCGCCACCAAACGAATAACTGTGTCGGAGATTAATTAGGCGCCCGGGAGAGTGCATATTCATCCAGCGTAGTCTGGACGAGACTAACCAACACACCTCACAGTCCACCGAATGCCCCTGCAGGCGTCTAATGATACGTATTTAAATAACCAATCCAAAATTGATCACCATAAAAAAGGGCACAAATAATTGATAGAGCCCATGAAATAAGAAGTGACAAATTACTGGAATGAAGTGTTAATGAGCTTTAAAATGAATATTCATCGATCCACCCGAAAGTAATAGAGAGAATGGGTTTGTGCTCTGCATTAAGTAGATGCTGCCCCCATTTCTTTGAATGACACTCGGCCTATTTTCATGCTAAATATTCGACTCAAAATTAAAGTGGCTCAAGCGACAATGAAGTTTGCACTAGTGTACTGCAATAGCCACATCCTTGCCGCACACTATAACCAACTCTATGAGGAGCTGGAAGAAATTGTATCGAATAATCCGGCGACTATCATCTTCGCCAATTTTGAACTTCTATTTACTGACTAAGTGAGCCTAACTTCACAGGCCCAAGACAACAAACTATTGGAGTTTATCGTCGACCATGACGTGACCCTCGATGTTCGTGAACCAACCACGCGGGAACAATTGACACGCTGAACCTAGTCATGTCACTTAAGGAGTGCTTGACCGAAATCATCCTAGTTGGCAACAAACTAGGAGGTGCTGGGCACTGCATGGTTGAATTCACCATTAAAGTGTTCCATCCAGCCCCCCAAAGGTAGACGCCAACCCAACTTGGCGCAAGCAGACTTCCTGGGGATGGGAAAGCAATTAAGTGCACCTAATGATCGAACAACTCAGAGATGGTACAGTGGATGCTTGTTACCAGATCCTTAAGAAGAGAGTTTGCGAGGACTGCGAACGGTGCATACCCACGAACACAATTGATCCCACCCAAAGGATCAGGCCTTCTTGGTAAAATGTCGAAGTCGCAAGAGCCTCAAATCGTCGCGACGAACTAAATGCACAACGACGGAGAAATAACACGAACGAGGTGACAGAATTGCATCGCCTGGCGTGTAGGGCAGACACCGGACCGATCTTCCAAGCGCACAAAGGAGAGAAACATTCTCATTGATCGTGAAATCGCATGGGACTCGGTTGGCTCACTCATGGATGATGATGGTGTATTCAGGACGTCACCTGAGGACATGGAAGTGTCCTAATTTCTTCTTTTGCTCAGCGTCCACAGTTGAGGGCCCTGGCTACGAACAAGACGCTGTTTATGCTGGAGAAGTTCCCCTCAACACTATTGCCTCCACGCTAGAGGAAGTTGTAAACAACTCGAAAGATTGAACTTATACAAGTTGATTTTTCTTGGCTGAAAGCAATCGATAGTTCTTAAGGGAATTCGAGATGAATTGGCGGATTTCCTTGCTGGAATTTTTAATTTATTGATGGCTGGCGGTGAGGTACCTGAAGACTGGAGAGTTGCTAATGCCACGGAACTTTCAGGAAAGGTGATACAAAATCGCCCAGTAATTATCGACCGATCAGTATGACGTTGGTGGTGTGCAACGCAACACGACCTAGTTGGTCGATTATAGTACACTTCATTTATTCAGGTAAGACTCAGACAAAATGAATCCTCGCTCTAATCATTTGGAACTTCACGAGTAATATGTACGCACTCTAGTGCGCACAAATATCATCGTTGAGACTGGTACGAGGTTTACGGCTTCACAGACAAAGTCAGCTCGGATAACAACGCAACACAATGTTTACAGCTACGCGGTCTAGTTAAGTAGAGGTACAATTTATTTATTCAGGTAAGATAAAGACTCAGACAAAACGAGATCCCACCTCCAACCACTCAGAACTTCGGGAGTAATATGCACGCGCGCCATTGCGCACAGATAGTATCGTCGAAATCTGTTCAAGGTCTATGTCTTCACGGATTAGATCAACTCCAACCGCAACGCGTCACAAGGTTCGATAGCTAGGCAGTCCAGGTTAACCCCAGAATTTACATGTGAATACTTTGTGTAAAAAATACGTAATTCTTGGGTAAAATAGGTTAGGTCATGTTATGGTGGGTACGAATAACATACAGGTAAAAATGATGTAAAATTTGTGTCATATTCAAAAATAATATAAATTTCCTGTAACATTCAAACAATCAAAGCTCAAAATTTAGGTTTTTACTCAATCAAAATTAAAAGAGTGAATTCAAACTGCAATTGAGCGATCAAAATGTAGAGCCAAGTTGGATATGAATTTATCATAAATCAATGAAAAAATTATCTTAAGTAAGCATGAAATCTCGATCGGAAACAAATAATTTTTGGTTAGGTTGACCAGTGGACGCTTCAACAAAAGTATCATCTTGTATCATCACCGAGCCCTGACTAGAAATTTGAAATAATAGTCTACCTGTAACAAATATCGAGTTTGAAAAGCAAATCATGAGAGGTAGCGAGCAACGCTCATACATGTATCTCAAGAGAAATAATTAATATGAATAATCAATAACATTCAAACAGATGACGCAATTTACACATGAAAATGGACGAAATTTGCTCAATTAAACATGGAAGAGATCAATCGAACTGCTAATGATAGATCAGAATGTAGAGCCAAGTGGTGAGATTTGATATGAAAAAAGCATAAATCACTGGAATAAATATTGTACATACGTATGAAAAGTTGAATATAATTACAGGATTCTTGGTTAAGATTGGTTAGGCTAGGTTGGATGCGCTTAACATATAGGTACACACACACAAGCGCTTGAAAAAAATTGCACACCTATAGTTAAATGTTACTAATGATGATGTTGGTGTGGGGCCTTTTACATCATAAATATACAGCAAATTGTTTCAGATGATAACTATTTTGTACTATAACAGGCGAAAAAACAAGGCCAGTATTCTATGTTAACAGCTAAGCGGAACAATAATTTTTAGATCTTCTCAACTCAGCTCCAAGCTATATGAAGTATATATTGGTTTACATGATGCCGATACCGACCCTGTATATGCGTACAAAAGTTGATATGTGCGCATGGTGTCGGTACCGACCCTGTATATGATGACATGATGCTGGCACAGGTGCCGACACTGACCCTGTGATATTAAAAAAAATAAGTTAAATAGAGTCATGTGGAGGGCCTTGATATGTTTATCGCATAAAATAATGACTAAATAATTATCATACATAATCATCAAACTTGAATGAAAATATATAATCAGTGGTTAAGTTGGGTTAGATTGACCAGATCTTTGACCCTGATATCGAGTGTAACTGTTCCACATTAAAAACCTTGCAACAAACAAAGTGAATTTGCTCTTTTTGAAGCCTACATGCTGAGTCTCACCCAATCATGTATTGGAGATATCAATGTAATTCTGGAATCGAAACATCTGCAAAAGGATATTTGCTAGACCAAAATTGGAGAAGTGTATGCAAACTGGTAATTACTGATAGGTTAAATATTCAGCATAAAAAGAAATATTCATACATATCAATACCATACATAAGCATCAAACTTAAATAAAAATACATAACTATTGGTTAGGTTGATTGTTAGGTTAGTGGCTCATGTATTAATGCATCTGGCAGTGTATGGCAACCCTTTTGCATTCATTTATATTGATCTATGTCGACGCCCTTTGATATATTTATATAAATTTCGCTAATTATGTACCTTAGGCATGATTTGTATCCTAGATCTTGTTGACTGCGGACCTTGCATCACAGATCTGTAGTGAATGTTAGAACGAACTGATTCAATATTCGTTATAATATACAGAAATGATAGGAGCAACAAATCAAACATTACAAAAAAAAAATATTCCAACGGTAAACCATTCATAAAACATGGTAACTAAATAAAATTGGGGCAAACATATTGAAATGACATATAAATTCATTGCCAATGCTTCAACAAACATAATCAACACTGATATATGCGAGCTACATTCATAACCGTTTTGAACTCAACAGTCTACTGCGAGCGATCACCAAACATTACGTGAAATTATTCGAAATTACTGAGCTTGTAACAAGCAAAGTGAAATA
>SDVV010034635.1:0-11150 GCA_016164225.1 Gammarus roeselii
GTATCTAGATACTGTATCTAGATACTGTATCTAGATACTGTATCTAGATACTGTATCTAGATACTGTATCTAGATACTGTATCTAGATAGTGTATCTAGATAGTGTATCTAGATACTATCTAGATACATATTTAATCCAACACTGATGATTGGTTGTATCTCCTGCCTTGCGGAGGCACTAGTTGCCAAAGTGTAGGGTTTGAAGTGAGGTACCCAATTCTTGGGGTTGACCCTGTATCGGGTTGAATTTGTTGGAGTGCGAGGGATGAGTTAGATGGTCCTATGGAACTAGTTCCATATGATGCAGTGAGTTTACTACAAAACAGTTCCTTTTAGCAGGTCTTCTATTGAGTAGTTCACGTGGAAATTATTACACTGGTCGTGATTCAAATACATATAGAAATTAGCAATGGTAACTCTTTGTACAAATTTCGAGTTTGTACGAGCTCAAAATTTAAAGCCAGATGAATGACGATAATTAAACAAATAGACAAATGGATCATTGCAGATGCTAAGCACTGTCTAAACAATGTTTTAGGTCTCAAGGTTGCGTTTGTACTGATCGTTTCATGACTCGCTATGTATTGACGTGGCCGTTACATGACCGTCACATCGCAGCTGTAACACGTCTTAGCCCCAGTTACAGTACGAATATCTCCCTAGCCCTTTGCGTCACAAAATACAGTACGATGTTAACGTTTTGTGAATATAACACGACCTAAAATTCTTTTTAAATTGCATACGCATGAAATCTCACATGCAATTTACTTTCCACATTTACCGAGCATGTTTTTGTGACTTACATTAATTCTATTTTACGTTGCGACGTTCACATGACATCACAAGAAATGCAATGAGCGCTCACAGCGAGGATCGCATTATATCACGTGCTAGTGCGTGGCTTGCGTGAGCAGAGCAAATAAAGAAAGATTTCGGGGTGAGTGTCCGTGAGGAGGTGAAGGGGGAAAGAAGGGTGGGGTGGGGCTCTAGGGGGCTCCAGATGGGTTTTGGAGTGAACACTAGTGTACATGAGGGAGTATTACTAGAAAGTGGCTTTAGGAAGAGTCCTCAGGGAGCACATCATAATGAAGATCAGACTCTAGGAGGAGGCTTTAGGAAGAGGCCTTAGGGTGAACATTATGATGATGGAAGGGATCTAGAAAAGAGGTTTGATGTAGACGTTAGAGAAAGGTTCGAGGTTTACATAGGAAGCGCTCAGAGGTGTGGACATTATGGTGTGGGGATACATGGAAGGTTACTCTAGGGTGCTCACTAGCGGATCTCAGGGGTGTAGAACAGACACCATGACAGAGGCCTTCTACAGTGCAGTGTTGGGTAAAAGTTTATTGGGATTCAGGAGAAATTGTGACTTTTTTGTATGCTGATTTAAATGAAATGGGTCGTGGTCAAGTTTGGTGAGCCTTGAAGACCAAGAGGAGATATAAAGATTACCCAGCCAATCAATGTTTAGCTATGGACCCGCATTTAGTTTTTTCTTCTAACCTGCGTATTACCATCAATATAAAGATTTTTTCCGTAGAATAATATTCTGAAAACAACTAACAAATTTATTTCGAAAGGTAGACCCGCAGATTAATAACTTGTGAATATCTAGTAGATTAATACCTAAAGAATACTCCGAAGGTTAAAATTTAGCAAATAAATAGCAGATTAATATCTAAAGATTGACCTGAAAATTAATAGCTAGAGAAAAACTAGCATATTGATATTTGAATATAAATATTTTCTCGAATTAAATCTAGCGAATATATAGCAAATTATTATCAAAAGATTAACCTGTAGATTAATATTGAAAGACCAACCTGCAGAATAATTTTTAAAAATCGATCCGTAAATTTATAACATGTTGTTAATATACAGCATCATACTATTTAATGCTCCAGATCTCCAACAGGTTCTTGTATCGGTATTTTCACATACGAGGAGTTACCTGTTCATTACAATTAGGCCAAGCTATGATAACAGCCGTCCTGAAACTCTTGCAACGATTCGGATCTTAGCACGACTTGAGAGTTAGCAATATTTACTCCTCCTTCCAGCTGGCGCCTCCTAGAGTACTGTACTCTCGATCATTGCAGTCATGAACTCTTGGAAAAGATGCCCGGAGGCGGAAGCCAAATTCAGTATAATTGCAATTTGGTCGGTAATTCGGCGAGAATTTCAATTCGGCGATTTACTGAATCGCGAAATTTGGCCAACGTATTGGGCCCCCATGGGCAGGGATGGGGGTAAAGGAGGTGGGGTGAGAACAGGGAGGGAGACCAACATGTGAATTTAGGGAGAAGAAGGAGAGTGAGAATTTATATAGTACTATAGAACAAGAGACTCAAGTAAAAATCTGAATTCAATGTCAATTGCACGAAGATTTTGGAGACTTGAGACAGTATTAGGAGACATTTTTTAAATTAAAATGTATGAAAATAATGTACTACAGAAAATAAAGAATAGGTAGGAATGTATTGTAAAAAAATACAAGGACAAGTTAAAACAAAGTTTCAGTGAAAATTATCATAAATAGTACGGAGAAGAATGACGGAACAACAATTGTTTAATACAAGAAATATATTTTTTTCCGGGAACGAGCACGATGAATACATCACGGAAATTGCCTTGGGCACGCACGTTCAAAGTATGGGTGCACTTGCACGTCGTTCTGAAAAACTTTTCATTATTTGAGACAAATGTCGACATAATTGAGACGAGCATACGTACTTGGATACACAATTTTGACGCAAATAATCAGTCACATACTATGATAACAATCGTACACCCATGTAATGTTGAACCGTTACATTTCCCAGCACAACACCATCTTCAGCAAGCGGGTACTGTGACACCGACCATACACGCTGACTCCTCCCAGCCCAGTGTTCGCTGACTTGGTCTCTGGTTTAACAGCCCCTTTAGAGGCAACTCTTGTCGTCAGTCGACGACTCAAGAAGACCGTCTAAGAAACCTTCAAACCTGCTAAGTGCTCACGGAGGGACTCCTAAAAAAGGGGGCAAAGTGAGAAAGTCGAAATGGAGAGAGTGGGTGGAGTGAGTTGGAGGTGGGAGTAAGAGTATGTGAATGCGACGGTGAATTGGGTGAAAAGTGAGGCTGGGAGAGTGAGAAGTGAGACTGAGAGTGCGAGCGAACAGGTTGAGAATTGGAATTGGAGAGTTCGTTTGAGAGAGACGGTGTGTGAGTGTTGGAGTGAGAAAGCGAAAATTGTGGTTGGGTTAGTTGAG
This sequence comes from Gammarus roeselii, assembly GCA_016164225.1. Classification (NCBI taxonomy): domain Eukaryota; kingdom Metazoa; phylum Arthropoda; class Malacostraca; order Amphipoda; family Gammaridae; genus Gammarus; species Gammarus roeselii. Next base: position 3,252 of record SDVV010034635.1, read on the forward strand.
TCAGAATAGAAGTGCAGAATAAAATAGGAGAGTGGTGGATTTGTTTATGATGTGGAACGATACGATGTGGAGTAAAAGAGAGTAGGGGGCAGAGTCATAGTTAGGCAGTAAACATGGCGAGTATAGTGATGGCAGAGGAGGTGGGAGAAGGTGCAAATGGATGGTGTGCGTTGGGCGAAAACCTAATAAAATAAGACTGGTAAAAAGCCAATAGTGTTATGATACAGTAAACATAGTGTCTCTGTGGCCGCTACGAACACAAGACATGCTAAGAAATATAATGACGATGGTCACAATTTTATTGACTTTTTAATGAAGAGCATAGTACGATATCCAGAGAGACATCGCTACATCTCAATCTGCACCACAAGTTAATCATGTTCAAAACGATGCGGTCAGTACAGGAATGGTTGAAACTAAAAATAGACGGAGTACCTTACGAGTGCAAATATTCATCCTTTGTGTCACGTCAATTTCGTAAATCACATTTCTTATGTGCATCATTTTTTTTAAGAAATGTTGTGCCATCCCATCACTGTAATTTTAAGTAAAAGCTTTTCCAACAAATGTTATCTTATGCCGAAGGAATAACATTGCCGTGGATAATCAAGGCGAGCTATTGTGATGGGTGGCTTTGCTCTAAAACATTACGGCAATTAATTCAATCAAAACTTAGGGCAATTAGAACGAAGCTTCGATTATGTTGATTTCAACAGGAACATTCACTAAGTTTCTTACTTTTAACTTAGGATTGAGTCGTAACCAAGGCTCTATAGTGAATCAAACACATCGCATCAATGCTAAATAGCCCTGCACCAGCCACGCTTTAATTACCTTTACCATAAAACAGGGCTTTATAGGAGGACCTCCCTTCGTCTTCTGGCCATAAAAGAGGCCTAAAGATGAGGGCAAAGAGGCAAAAGTGCTTGATCCACCTTGTATCATAAAGACCTACATGCGTACACACGAAGGAGCCAAATGAATGAGGCTGGAGTCATCATGAACTTGTGTGCGTGTATGTGCGTACATGGTATCATTTGTGTGCAAGTTTCTATCGTATCATAATAGATTTATGTGCCTTTAAATAGAAACCGAATAATTTAGTAAGCATAAAAAACGGGCCACCTGTAAATACGAACGTAGATGTGGTAATAAATATTTTGAACTTTGAATTTTAGAGTGAGTGGAATTCAAACCTATGGGATCCGATTAACAACAAAATAGAAGGTAAAAATATTCAAGTACTGACATTTGCTCTCAATTAATGCTTTCAATGTACAACAAAGTTAATTATTATCACAATGATATCCTACAAAAGAACAATTTTTTCTCGATTATTGTGGAATTTTTACCCGAAATATTACGTGTTGTGTAATTATTAGCAAAGCTGTGTAATAATTAGCAAGAAGAGTGAAGGATAAATATGTGAGAGCATTTATCTATAATTTTTGTTATCGGATAAACAGAAATACAGTTTCAACAATAGCAACTCATCCTATAAACAAAAAGTGTAAATGGTGTACCAACATCAAAGACTATCTTAGGAAAACCTTGTATGCATTGCGGAGCTCATGAGATCTTCCCAGCTCCCATTCCCATCCCTTATCCAAGGGCCCCCTCAGTCTAGGGCTCCTCTTTATAAGCATAGAGTTTCCATGGCCTGTGGGCTCCCATACCTAAGAGGTTCCTTAGCCTGATGCTTTCTCAGTCTAGAGTTTCCGTAGTCTAGGGCTCTCTCAGTCATTTGCTCTTCTCATTCTAAGGCTTTCTCATTCTATTGGCCCCTCTGTGTCTTGGGCTCCTCTGAGTGAGCCGTCGTCGAACCAATTATTTGTTCAGTCGTGGGCTCCCTTCAGTCTAGGGCTCACTTAGTCTAGGGATCCCCTCAGTCAAGGGTTCCTCTCAGCCTATGGCTCCCTTCAGCCTAGGGCTCCAATCAATCTATAGCTAAGTCTGAGGCTACCATCAGTTTAGCTGTCTAGAATTTCCTTCAGTCCAGCGATCTCCTCAGTCTAGCGATCTCCTCAGTCCAGCGATCTCCTCAGTCCAGCGATCTCCTCAGTCCAGCGATCTCCTCAGTCCAGCGATCTCCTCAGTCCAGCGATCTCCTCAGTCTAGCGCTACCATGAGACTGGGGCTCTCTTTTGTCTACAGCTCCCCTCAGTCTGGGTCCCCTCGCTCTAACGCTCTCCTTGGCTACGGGTTTCCCTCTTCCTCAGGCCCCCATCAGCTTAGGGCTCCTCCAGCCTAGGGCTACCTCAGTGTTGCGATCCCCACACTTTATCACTCCCCACCGTCTAGGGCTCTTCTTAGCCCACGGCTCTCCTCGGTCCATGGCACCTCTTTGTCCAGGTCTCACTTGAGCATATGGCTCATGGCGCCAAGGGATCCGTTCAGTCTACGGCAGTCCCTCAGCAAGTTTCATTATTCGCTGAAGAGGCCAATGTTTGCAAACTAAAACTAGGCTCTAAAACCGTCCCAAAAATGAGCCTCGAAGAGCCAGTAAAAAGGCCAGTCCGGCCACAGCCTTTCCCCGAGGCTTTGTTTCATTGCGCATACAGAAAAGATCGAAAGAAACGTTTTAAATGCATATGCCTGCAGGCAGAAAGCCTGGGAAACTCTAGCAAGGAAGTCATGAAATCTGACGGTGGTCGGGTCTTGGCTATACACATTTATGAGAGTTATTCAAATTAAATTGCATTTCTTTGGCATGCATGGGAAGAAGCGTAGTTTAAAAAACGACGAACGTAAACAAACATTATTCAACAAAATATAGATTGAACGGCATTTCAATGTGCCTTGACGTGTTTTTTTACTGCTCGCTATATACAATTGGCCCGCAAAGAGGTATAATTCAGTATTACTGATTCTAATATTCTTACCTTATATTACTACATAAAGGGACGCCACAGCTGCATCACGGTCCTCGCATCTCTGAAAAGAAAAGACAGAGACTCTTAAAGCGTCCGGTGCCTTCATTTCCTGATGCTATTTTTATGCGCATAGAATTAAATAGAATTAATTCATCAACAAATAATTGGCGCGACGACGGCTCACTCTGCGAGATTACCTGTGGAAATACAAAAACAATGACAAAATACGTTCCGCAGAACAGAGTAGCTTTTAATAATAACATGTTTCGCAGAACAACAGAGTAGCTTTCGATATTAATATGTTCCGCAGAGCAGAGTAGCTGCAGGTACGTGAAAATGAAGCTAGTTGTGCCTGAAACGCAGATTTCACTGCATCATGTATACAGTACCTATGTACATATTGGAGGTAGTGCCGCTGGCACCTCATCAAATTTCAATCGTTCTATGCGAACCTGCATTCAATTGGTTACGGTCCCCTGAGAATTCAGGGTGAAAGCGTTTCTTCGCAGCTCTTCATAACCAATGTGCTTTCAAAATATTGTCATCAATAGAAATCGCCGTTTATTAGCCCTAGCATAGCAGCTACTAAGTCAAAGAATTGCATTTTCTCCGTGAATAACTGTGTTACAGACCTTTCGATCCTATTCGTGTTGATCACCTACGTTCCTCAGTGGGTTGAGGCATGGCCATCCAGAAGAGAAGAGCTTTTGAGAAGTGGTTGCAAGCGAATTCGGTGGTGGCCTATGACAACTATAAGGGGAAAAGGAAGGAGGTAAAGCGAGTGGTGAGGAGAACCAAAAAGGACGCTGATGCCAGGTGAGGCAGACGGTTGAGCTAGAACTTTGAGGAGAACAAAAAGATGTTCTGGAAAGAGGCTAAGAGGGTGAAAAAGGGAGAAACCGGAAAGGAGGAGGCAGTGAAAGATGAGAACGGCCTGTTGTTGACAGAAAGTGGTGGTGGACGGAAAAGGTGGGCCGAGTATTTCGATGAATTGCTGAATGTCGAGGATGACAGAGAGGCTGACATTGCTGCTGTGGGTGGTGGTGCGCGGATGCCAGTTTTTGGAAAAAGACTTGCTGCGGACATTACTAGAAAAGAGGCGCAAGAGGCGGTGGAGGTGATGAAAGCGAGGGAAGCTTCTGGTTTGGATGACATTGCGACTGAGTGCCTGAAAAAGGGTGAATCAACTATTATCAAATGGTCGGTGAGGCTACTGAACATTTTCTTGTGGCGGGCGTGGTACCGATTGAGTGACGCAGTGCCTGCATTGTCCCGCTGTAAAAGGGCGAAGGAGATAAAAATGAATGCTGCAACTCAAGAGGTATCAGTTTGTTGTGTGTGGTCGGTAATCTGTATGGCAGAGTGCTGATCAAAAGGATTAGAGAATGTACGGATTGCGCAATTGGAGAGGAACAATATGGCTTTAGGATTGGTAAAGGGTGTGCCGATCAGATTTGTGCAGTGAGATAGGTCTGTGAGAAGTACCTTGCAAAGGAAAAGGATGTGTTCTGGGCCTTTATGGATCTGGAAAAGGCATACGACAGGATTGACAGGGAAGCGCTGTGGAGAGTGTTGCGTTTGAATGGAGTGTTCGGAGAGCTGTTGAAAGCGGTGCAGAATTTCTATGTTGGCAGCCGAGCATGTGTCAGAGTGAGAAGCGAGGTGAGTGATTGGTTCACAGTGAAAGTGGGTCTAAGACAAGGCTGCGTGATGTCTTTTTGGCTGTTCAATCTCTATATGGATGGAGTGGTCAGGGGGGTGAACGCGAGTGTGCTGGGTCGTGGCTTGGAGCTGTTGGAAGCGAATGAGCGGAGTTGGCAGTTGAGCCAGTTGCTGTTTGCGGATGATACGGCTCAGGTGGCGGATTCATCAGGAGAAGCTACGTAGGCTGGTGTCCGAGTTTGGTAGAGTGTGTGAGAGGAGGAAGATTGGAGTGAAGGCTGGTGAAGGTAAAGTAATGAGATGCTCGAAGACCGTTGATACGAGCAGAATTAATGTCCTCCTAATTAGAGAGTTGTTTGAAGAAGTTCACTGTTTCAAGTATCTGGGCTTCTATGTGGAGAAGACTGAACTAGTGGAAACTGAGGTGAAGTCGCGAGTGAAGGAGGGGTGTAAAGTGTTGGGTGCACTGAAGAGCATAATGAGCTGCAGGACGTTGGGGATAGAAACAAAGAGAGGGCTGTATGAGGGTGTCGTTGACCCAACTGTTCGGTACGGAGCTGAGACTTGGGTGGTGAGAGCAGAGGAGAGAAGAAGGTTGAATGTTTCCGAGATGAAATGTTTGAGTAGCATCGCTGGAACGTCGCTGAGACAGGTTCATTAACGACGTGGTTCGAATCTGAACGGGGATGGTGAAGAAGTTAGAGGACAGAGTTGATTCGCGTGTTCTGAGATGGTTCGGGCACGTGGTGAGGATGGATGGGGAGGGGTATTGGTGAAAAGGGTGTGGAAGGCAGAGGCGAGTGGACGTAGGCCTAGAGGGAGACCGAAGTTTGGGTGGATGGATTGTGTGAAGGAAGGAGAAACCTGAGTGTGGAGGTAGCGAGAGAGCGTGCACTGTATGGGCGTGAGTGGAGAATGAGTGTGAACAGATAAATTTTGACGCCGCCCTGATGTGCGTTCCCGCCCTAGGGACATCGTTGAGAGACGGGATGGTCGTAGGCAAGGGAGGAGGGCGGTCATCATGACGCGGCAGGGGTGAACCAGTCACACTGTCAGGCCCTGCTGCCGGCATTGACCTCGAACCGCACTCATGACCCAGAAGGTGTGTTGCGGGGTTCCCGGCCAGACCCTTTTGCGCAAAAGGGCTAAGGTGTGCGAGTGTGAGTGTATGGGAGTGTGAGGTGCGTCCTGCCGTCGGCCACTCTCTTCCAGGGGGATTTCAGCCTAGTGTCTGTATCTGTATCTGTACCTTTTCATCATTGTTAGCCATCTACTTAAGCAATACCCACACACGATCCTGCACAACATAAGGTCACGGGTCCTTCTCTTAACGCAGAGCTCTAAAATGATAAGCTAGTAAGACACTCTCTAGCCCCCTCCAACAACAAACCCTCTTAATAGTCCACTTCACTTATAGTGAACTTTGAATTAAAGACATGTCGCTCCATATCCTCACCGCCAACAGAAGCAAGTCCTGCTGCATGTGTTACAGTGGAAAGTGCGCATGTGCCAAGAATAACAGGGACTGCATATCATGCAGAAGCAAAAAATGCAACGGAACCAGCAAGTCTATAAACATGGAGCTTTCGCATTGCCCACACACTCCGGTGACCAGCGCATATGTCCCAAAACGCGATAAATAGGAGCCTACCCTCTCCCACAGGGTAGCTCATTTGGTGGTAGATACTCACCCAACGCTGCTGAACTCTCCATCTCCCAACCCTTGTACCTCTGAAACTGAGTCCATAACCCCCACTTCTCCCTCCGAAACAAAGCATCTAATCGTCACCTCAACAAAAAAATCCACAACAGCAAAGCCGGTTCACCGTGGAGCATCAGGTACCAGTACCGGGTCAACAGAAAATACCAAGACCATTAAGACAATACTCATTGGTGATATCCTCAAAACAAATGTGCTAACGTCCGACCTTTCAGATAGATGCACTTATAAAAAGATGAATATTAACGATTATGGTGCTCTGTCTAAAATTATTGCAAGCGCAAATCCATTTAAAAATTGCATTATTGTGCTCGCAGACTACGTCGAAAATGAAGTGGTAGTAAAAATAACTACCGCAATTTTAACGAAAAACCAAAATGCTAAGATGTTCATGGCAGAGCCCCTCAATCTGAAAACAACGGTGCAGAGGCACCGCTTCATGAGTCTATGCCACTCCCTGAAGCTCAGAGTTATCCCAACCTACGCCCTTGGCGAGCGATTGTTTCATGCGGAGAATGCTAGTTTAAACAAAAGTGGAATTATAAAATTCTTCAACACGGTAGTACGCTACGTTCCTCAGTGGGTTGATGCAGTGTCATCCAAATTCTATAACAATATTAGAAACAAGCAATCACTTATCAGGTCTCCTCCCTTCCTCTACTCCCCTCCGTCATACGGCCTATGTCTCGAATCATCACCCCAACACAGGTCAGAAAAGAACATCTACTCGCAGACGACTCAAATCGGAGCGCCCTCTCGTCACCCCCAAACTAAAAATCACCAATCCGCGACTCCTCATCACCCACACCAACAGCGTTCCATCAGCGCCTCCTTATTGTCACCCCGCAAACTACGTCCAATTATCGCCTACCCATCATCACCCCCATAGAAACAGTTTACAATCGGCACCGGCTTATCATCCACCGGTCAGATCCGCGACTCAAATAACGCGGATCTGACCGATGAATCGCGTGTTTTAAATGTCTTGCGAGTGGTCTTCCAAGCCATGAGGAAACGCGTATAAAGACTAATAGGCAAAACAAAGAGAGATGCGCTCCTAGCTGAATTAGGAAAAGCAAAAAACAATCCGAAGCATACTTGGAACATCCTTGGAATCATTGTGCCCCACAAGAAACCAAAAAGACTTCAAATTATGAAAACCATGCAGAAAAAAACAAATCATTCAATGAGTTTTTCGCTAACCTTGGAAAGCACAAATACGAAGAGGTAATAAACAAACACGACAAAATTTCCTCGGTGGTTCATGAAACACAGGTAATACATAAGCTAACTCGGTTCACTGTTCCATCTCACAACTACTCATCCACCAAGAAGGGCCATATGTGGACACCACGCCTGGTTAGCAGTTTGGAAATTGTTACGGCTATTTACGCGCTTATAAATACAAATTCTTTTCGAAACGATGGAATAGCATTACAGTACCTCAAGAACGGGTTAGAAATGATTCTACCGTATCTCCAGCTGCTCATCAACACATACATTGCAACAAATACCTTTCCTCAAAATTGGAAAGTCGGAAAGTCGGTGCATGGTAATCACGAAGTCGGTGGTTCGAATCCCACTACCATCCTTCACTTTATATTGTTGTTCCCTCGAGAATTGACATGCGAGTGTTGGTTCTCG
>SDVV010034636.1:0-11150 GCA_016164225.1 Gammarus roeselii
TATATACATATAAATATATATGCATATATATATGCATATACATATATCTAGGGTGTGAAATGTAAAGTGTTCACTCCTATCTAGCCTGCGGTTAGAGAAGAGTGACGTCCAACGGATCCGAAGAAAACCAATTAGCAGATCTGTTATAGAGCAGTACGCATGCTACTTTACCTCGAAATTATCAGTCAGAATACTCATTGGTTAAGCCTGCAACAGGCTAACCATCAGGTGTGGCAGAGCAGGCAGCTGTTAATAACATGTATTCATGATTTGAGATACTTCAAGATAATTTAACGAGGACGACTTATAGCAACAAGCTCCTTTTCACAATATACTGTAGATTGTTTCCGTTTCCAGACAATAATGTCTGTATGTAATTAAATGGGGTCTGTTCTCATTTACAGCGCATGGGTGGCCTTTTGGCCGTTAGTGCCTGGTGTATTTTGGCCGTTATTGCCCCGTGTTTACTGCTGCCGCAGCTTGCGAGACAGTTGGCAGCCAATAACCGACATCACTGGGATAAGTGCTTGGCTGGCCAATATTTGAAGTTCTTTACGTTGAATAAAGATGCTATGTAGAAGAGTCAGGCTTCTATGAAAAATACTGATGCTTCAACTATCGTTTCTCCTATTACTTGGTGTCCATTATTTGAAGGATGACTCGAAATGCCAATGAATCGTCGAATTACCCCCACTCTTTTGTGCCAGAGACAAGAAAACTCTGAGGCAGGACGGAATGTTTGTGCTAGAGCTCTTCTTTGGCTTATGACGATATCCTGAATAAACAAAAGCTCACATCGGTTCCTGTCGACACCGGATGGTGTCGAGTGCTTGGCAAAATGAAAGCCCATAGTAAACAAAAGGACAACTATAGCCCACACCGGCTGGGTGCGCGCTTATCCACACTGTCGATAAACAGAAGCCATGACTTGCTAGACGGCCTACGCGAGTCATTATGCAGAGAGTGATTTGAATGATTCGTGTATTAGTGAATGTCAAAATAACGTCGTGATCGAATTAAATAATCGATGATCATTCAGGGTATAATTTTTTTTTGTCCCTAATCAATATCAACGATGAAGCGAAGCTCAACTGAGATTTAGGAACTTACACTATCCGATCGGATCTAGCTACGAAAAAAAAAATGAATATAAATAATGTATTAAACATTTATAATCGCAACATAATAGCTACAGTTCAATATGTCATCAATTCAATGCATTCGTTCAATTTTATAAATCGAAAACCATTTGCTAGAAAGGTAAAATCTAATTTCAATTCAAAATAACGACGGTGGGTTGGTTTGCCATGGCAATATGGCAGAATGGATAAAAACAGTAGAGACTCGGGTTGAGGAGTTTGACATCCCACAAGAAACAGCTATGGTGATAACGATGATCAAGACAAGAGCTATTGAGATATTGAAATGAGACCAGTGAAAGTAAAGGTGATTGCCGTTTCCTGCATGTATTCTGGGCAGTAGGCCGTATTCTGGGCTGTAGGCCGAACTGTTGAGAATAGATACATGACTGATTATAGTGGCTGCAGGGGATATTGGCTGGGTGGACTTGGGCTTTGGGGACACCGGCATAAATGAAAACCGTGTCGCTTAAAAGGACACTTGGAATTCAAGCTGTATTGGTTAGATAAGTGCTTTTGGGATCACAACGAATGAGGGAGGGTTTGTTCGATGCGACCCTGCAGGATCCCAGTCTCTCACGATTCTGTGAATCTATATGGGATTTTTTTTTTTTTAACGTTTAATTTGTTACTGCCTGATAAATATGTGGGTGAGTGAATGAGTATGGTGTAAAGCGAGTCATGTCGTCGGCTATCCCCCTTCTAGCTGATGCGACCTCGCCTTTGCTTGTGTATTTGACAGACAATTAGGATTTTTTCTGCATGTACTTATTTTATTATTGCGCGTTGTTGTTGAGAGGGTGGTGTGGGGGGGGGGCACGATATGTTTAATGCACTGTGTTATGTCATTTGCCAATACATTTCATTCATTTCCAATATTTTTCTATGCACCTGCCATCCGCAGTGATGCAAATCCCCCATGGCCGCCGCTGCACAGGCATAGTTTACGGTGTAAATATTGAGTGGCTTTGCAGCTGTGGCAACTAAGGAGCCTGCGGTGGTTTGGACACCATTCAATGCCTCCGCTTGTTCGAACCATTTACAGCTTCGGCCATCTGTTTCGGGGATTCATATGGGGTCTGTTATTGATGAGCCACCTTTCCGTTACAGCTGTTAAAGCAACGTCCCGATATGAGATTTATTCTTCTGTAATCCAATGATAAGTGCATTCAGAACCGAGAGTGTACTTGCCTGTTGTATCCCATCCTACAGATGTAATTCATTTCTCCAACTTCAAATTGTTATTTTTCGGTCGAAAAAGTTCATACATTTGTATCCAATTGGATACCTTCTCGAAGAATCGCATCACAGCTGCTAATGATTATGGACTCGTCCTTTCTTCCGGTGTCACCTCCACCCCCCTTCCACCCCTTACTCACACTAATCTTGCTAAGCTAATTATCGAGTCCATTCAGCATGATGCAGCAAAAAAAAATCCGCGCTATTGTTATCCCATGGGTCGTTTTTGAGACATTGTAATTAATACTCATTTTTGTAACCCTTTTTGGTGAACTTTCCGGACGGTATTGTATGGAGAGGACGATACAATTAGTTTGGAATGTTCATTGTTCAGCATTCCTTCTATATAATTGCGACCATTGACAGAACATAAATATTACGCTCGATTTTCATTCCAGTCTCATTTGCTCCCGGTTCGTAGACAGAGCGTCTCATAACGCCCATCGACCTAACAGCGTACCGACCTCAGTGCAATTGCGTATAAGCCCGTGCTTGCGTGTGAAAAACAGTAATACAACTAAATAGTTATCCAACTGTTCAAACGAGCCTTTCAACTTGTATTAGCAATGAACGTCTTATTGCACGCCATCATTCATGATTGCAACAACATGTTGCTCATCGATGCTGTCATCAAATTAATCGTTCAATAAAAGCAGGCAGAGGCAGGGTTCCAGTCATAGTTTACCTTTACGCTAGACTTTCGTTATCTTTTACTATGGATAAACCTTTTTTGTATAGAATGTTAACTCTTTGCATAGGTTGTTGCGGGTCTTATGGGTATTTTTTTTTCAAAAAACATTTTTGAAGCATGCAAGCTCATGTTAGTCTTGTTTGCATAGTGAAATATTTGCATGATTTCGTAACACTTCAGATTTCGGGTAAAGCAGTCTCGAAGAGAATACCGGGCCTCGTGTGTGGTGGAAAATTACATGGACACTGCGCTGATCGGTCAGTGATTAAGCAATAGTTGACTATATTGAAATTGGGGTTAGATGAGGTTTCATTACGATAGTGTGATCTTTAAATATAACTTTGGTAACGAATTACATGCTGGTACAGAAAAACTAGTTATGTTGTTTGGAATATATTTTCATAACTAAATATAGGAAGTCTCCAATTATCGATAATTTGAAGCGTTTTGCATTTGAACACTTTGTATGCAGGAAGCGAATTAAATGCACATTTTGTTTTCCAAAGTGTAACTCTTGACTAAATGAGCGTCGTCTTATTGCCAGCAGGATAATCAGGTTTTGACCAACGTTTTATTCCAACACCGGCCCAGACGTGTTTCCGAACAGCTGGCCTATTAGTTAGAGTATGTTGGGAAGAAATAACTCCGATAATATGTAGAAAAATATTCCCAAAAGTTAAAGGGATCACATATATCATCTATTTATCATCAAACTGGTGGATTCAGATTTTATTATAATTTGGAAACTCAAAAAACATAAACAAATGTATTGAGCTGGATCCACTTGATTTCCTTGATTGGGTATGAGGAGGCTGACAAAGGAACACTGTTGTAGAATCATCATCTGAATCTTCAATCAGTCAACAAGATAACTTCAATTTCTCACAAAAAAGACTGACTGACCACAATCCAGCATCAAAGAATTCACCACCCAGCGGCAGAAACAGCTCATACCAATTGTATACACTGTAGCACACACAAAGAGCACCATCTTTAATCCAACAACAGATTAATCTCATTTAATCAGGCCATAATCTAGTTATTTAATCTTAATTCATCCACATCAGTACCTGAATTTGGCAACGGACTAGCTTCAAACTATTAATAGAAAAAACAATAAATCGAAAACACAGCAACAGAAAAAAAACTATCTTTAAACTAATAATATAAGTTGCAAAGATTATGTAATATAACTACATTAAGCATAACACTGTTCATTTAGCATTTCATTTGTATTGACAAGTTATTGATTAGGTTCCAAAATTGATTGGACGTTGTTACATTCATTTTGAGGTATAATTGCATTTCAAGGCAACCAGTCATACTGCATTGCACTGAGTCATAAATTCTTGTTCTTAGATCAACACATTCATTGGCACTATAGATTAATAAAGTTTCCTCACGAGTCTAGAGAGAAACATTGAGGACGATTATATTGGCTGAGATTCTGAGGAGGGTGAGGGCCAAGCGAGCGTAGCAATCGCACAATCGATCAGCTACGCTCGACAGGGGCTCGTGACGATATGTCGCCCGGGGTAGTTCAGGAAATTATTCTTAAAAAGTACATAAAATACACACTTACAAACGGTGCCAAAAAAAATAACAATGCAGTGAAAATTACGGCGAGATTTCTATTTCGTGACGGAAGCTGTGATGAAAAACATTTTAAAGTGCTAGGAACACTCACAAAAGAAAACGCAAACCCGCGAATGAAAAACGACTACAAAAGTGGCTTCCAACGCACAGGAGATCTAAACAAGAATAATTCCGCGCATCATCAATCAGGCCTGTAGTGCCTTCCATGAAATGAACGGAGTTGTACTCATCTGACAACAAACCGGGCCACCTGATGTTTGGAGGGAGGCATGAGCTCATCTGACATCAGACCGTGCCACCTGAAGTGTGGGAGGGAGGCAGGAGCTCATCTGACAACAAATCGTGCTACCTGAAGTGTGGGAGAGAGGCAGGAACTCATCTGACAACAAACCGTGCCACCTGAAGTGTGGGAGGAAGGCAGGAGCTCATCTGACAACAAACTGTACCACCTGAAGTGTGGGAGGGAGGCAGGAGCTCATCTGACATCAGAAAGTGCCACCTGAAGTGTGAGAGGGAGGCAGGAGCTCATCTGACATCAGACCGTGCCACCTGAAGTGTGGGAGGGAGGTAGGAGCTCATCTGACAACAGACCGTGTCACCTGAAGTGTGGGAGGGAGACAGGAGCTGTACGGTTGGAATAACGAGCCGACGGGACGCTAAGGAAAGGAATACCATCAAAACTCTTACCTATCAATGCGTATCGCACTAATCGCATGCCCGTTTCATAACTTCTATTCCACAAATTTGCCGGGTCAGTGTTATAACGATTTTGAGTTGTCAGTTTGGAGCCGATGGTGGACCCTGTGCTGTCGTCAGGTAGGGAAGGGTATAGCTCTGACGTATATAGTCAAAAAATGCGATAAAAGCAAGTGTTGCAGCAACTTAAAATAACATCGGAAATTGAAACTCTGTATTGTGCTAGCTGTTGAAACGAATGTTTGCCGGTGATAAATAAATTTAACATTATCAAATTATTAGTTGAGTCAATCAACCTCCACGTACAAAGTTGACAGTTCTGCATAAACTATTTCGACTGTGTTTAACCCTTCGCCCTTCTAACCCTCGCTAGGCAATACCATTCTGTCACTCTATGGTAGCATTGCTCATCCCGTCAGATGGTCGTGAATGTTAGTGGATGGAAAATTTATCATGTATGTTGACAACTCTGTGTCACTTTCCTACTACTCCCTCTATCGATTATTGTCCTTTCATCCTCCTATTTCTTTACGCATAGCACACAATTAAATTCATTCAGCTATGAACTCTCCAATCTACTGTCCATCCAATCCCATGGGGTCCGATGTTCCAATTATTAGCACGGCATGCGATGAGGCCGCCTCAAGTGACTCAACAACAATTTGAAAAAAAAAGAGCTAGTTTATTGATGCCTCATGACCTGAACTAAAGGTTGTTTTAGTACTATTCGAATTACACCAACATTGGTGTTAGATGATGGATTTTTTTAATGCCATCAAACAAATCGTGCAATTAAATCTGTTACATGAACAAAAATAAACATTAGTGAAAAAATGTTCGTTTCAAAAAATGTTTATGATGTGTTGTACGTTAATTGAAGTTGACTCATATTGCATATAAGCGTATTATCCACTATTTATTATAAATGTAGTATTTTAACGAAATATTTCTATCGCAACGGCAAAAAAAAATGTACAATCGGTTTTGATGTAGGAGAATAAAATATTTAGAATTTAATGATAAACCAACCCTAAGCAAAAAAGTCCACTGATAGTTTGAATATTTCTCGTCGAATCTCGATATTACGATAGGGCTCTCTCGACATGTCTTTCATTATTGTTGAACATTATTCAGAGCGGAAAATGTCAAAAATAATTCGGAACATTATTTTGTTTTATAATTGCAGTTTTCACTAAAATTACACTCATTTGTAAGGCGTGTCAAAATGATCTTACTTAAGTATGGAAGCCGGATCAGAGGACTCTGTTAATATTTTTTTTCAATTTGATTATTGATACAATCAACATTCGTATAGGGAACCCCTTCGTTGTAAGGGACGTTTGGGAGAGATTGATTAAATGAAACAACAGTCACTTTTCATTCCGCGTAAGGAATACTGCTCAGAGAAAAAAACAATCTTTTATATTCGAATCCATGTGAATTTTGCATCTAGTTGGCGGAGCCTACTTATCCCAGCAAAACATAGCTCCTCTGTCCCTGACACACAATCAATTGTCTCTTACTCTGCATTCGCTATTCGATGAGTTGACTCATCAGAAACGGAAAGCGAAATCCAATCTACGGAAATTGAACCCGACATTTCACTATTTCGCTCGAATCCTGAACGCTTGACCAGGAACTGCAAGAGCATTGGGAGGTTGTTAAGGGGGTTGGAAGAGGACGTACTTCCCAGTTCTTGCTTTGGATATCATTCCGAACATAATGTGCCAACTTTCATATGTGTTCTTATCAGGTTGTATGCTTGTTGTCAACACAAGGCAGAGCGCGTTCAACCAAATACAAGTCAATCAGAATATTTGATAATATTTAAGAATACCAGCGAAATTCACTTATTTATTAGAGTTGAAAGAATAAACATTACATGGCCCATACAGTACTGCATGCTGTGCGTTCTATAGGTGAAAAATATTTCACTTGGCAATTACCATCAACATAATCACCAATGTAATACGAACCCTCTGTCTCACAGGGTAATAAATCCAACTCGTGCCTAAAAAGTGTATACAGGAACCTCCCTCACAGTTCAAGGTTGGGTGAGGGAGGTTATCACCGTTGTGAAATATGTTGAATGATAGAGAATCAGACTTACGCCTCGACAAGGCCTCACCAAGATCATATAGGATGCCTTGAGTTGACTTGATATATCTGAATGGGGCCGATAGTCCGGAAGGTACCGAGTATAGAACGTTCTTCAGCACCACTAAAGCTTATTCATGTATGGCTATTGTGATGACTCAAAGAAAATGATGGTAGCTGGGCCTGTTAGTTAGCTCATCATCTATATGAAGGTTCCCCACAACAATTGAAAAAAATATTATTATCCGCAATTACGATTCAAGCAAATTTGTTACTCTGTTAAAGACAGAAAAAGTATCCATGCGAAATATATTTAACTGTATTACTGAATGTTTAGGGTTTTAGGAACACATTACAATATTTTACTGACGAATTATCTTCTTTCTGTTCTTCCAGTTACTTAAAACAGCTATCACTTCCTATCAAAATATAATAACTTTCAAGTTATCTGCCCTGATATATTTTAATATTCAAATTAAACAGCAATGACGAGATCTCAAGGTCAGTGGATTAGTTGGCGAGATTATATCATACCCAGGTTATCCCTGGAATATTTTGTCGGCTTCTTTTCATTGTTCATATGTTATTGGGAATTATCACAAGCGAGAGTTAAGTCTCTCGGTCAGCATTACTATAAATAGGAGCTGTAGTCTGAAGTAAATAAGGGGTGTATAATAATTTATGCAGTGATTAACAGCTCTCACCTTTTGATAATCATACAAAAATGACCACTGATTCCTCCTTGTGGGAGGTTATTATGAAACTCATGTTCCTATTTTGGTTGGCAAAATTTTCTCCAACAATCGCCGTAGTTTGTCATGTCGGACCTGCGAACGCAAATCAAGTAACTTTTTGAAGTCCACACCGCCGGCACCAACTGAATCAGGTCATCTGATTAACATTCATATCATATGTGAACTCGTCGCTCTTTTTTATGCCCTAACACGGAACATTCTGTAAATATATTACGACTGAGCTTGCATGATTCATTCTGCAACCGCTCGGTCGTGAATTTGGAGATCAGAGGCTGCTGCAACCCCTTCGGTTTTGGTAGGAGGTGAGTAGTACCTGGTCTGTTACAACAGCTCTCTTGTTGGCTAGGAGTGAGAAGAGGCTGCTACATCAGCTTTGGTGTTGGCATAGAAGGGTCACTGTCATATACCATGGACGGGCTTAATTCTGCCCTGAGCTGACGATTAAGTTTATGAATAATTGCAGGGTCGAAGATAGCTCAATTTCTATGAAAAATTCCCATATGACTATTATCAGCGTGTCAGAGGTCTCAAATTCTATGGAATAGTACTCAACTCAATCAAATACAGCGTGTGAGCGGGCTTCGTTTCATTGAAAGAGTTTGTAGTTTCAATATATGAGTCTGTAATGATCGAACTATAAAACAGTTGTTATGTGCAGCGTATTAGGGAAGGAAGCAACATATATTTGTTGACTGAAAGGGACGAAATCTCCAAGCTACTTTCATCTTTGATGAGAGGTCTGATTATTCGGGGTTGCCTGCAATGGTAAGGATCGGCGTTCGAAGAGACGATCATGTAAATTAATGAAAATCGGATCACCTTCTACGCTGTTTAGCAATATTTTCTGGAAGAATGATCTGTAGAATGCCTGGAGTGTGATCACAGGAATTATGTGTAATTCTTGTTAACAAACCTTTGTACGAGGCGCGAACATTGACTGTTGGAAAGCTAATTCAATCATCGCTAATATTGGAGAAGGTCAAGATGTGCTTGTGAGAATAATAACACCGAAGGGCTCCCCAGAGGTGGGGTCAAATGCCTCCTCCAGACGGGGACAAATAGGAACCTTGAGAGGTTGACAGATAGGTTTACTTGATTTTTCAGCTAAAATATACCCTGAATTAATTTGCTAAGCGCTTCAGCCAACGTAACCTAATATCCCGTTGTAATAACAACTGCCAGTTTCCAAGCTGACCAATCACGTAAAAACTAATGCAAACAATTCCAGAAACAAGTATCAAGGACGGTTTTATTGCTTTCAGCCACAGGAAAAAACGAGCAATGAATCCGTTTACCCAAAGTGTGGACGGATTTTAACATATTGATAACATTTTTATTCCAGCGATCTCAGCTTGGGACAGCTGGGAATGGCTGCTCCAATGATTGCATTTGAAGTCAGGCATGAAATCATCATGCTTCCACGCAGAGAAGAAACGGTATATCATGGGACACTGATTGATTGATTTATCATGCTCTTTCACAGTGTTCAGCACAGTCCCATCTATCCAAGGTCTGCTCTTTATTTCAGTGTTTTTCGCTATTTCGTTTTCAGTTTAATGCAAGATTATTCAACATTTTTAACCCCGCATGCGCTGCACTGCTCTGGGTTGTTCTGCCGACACAGAACATTCACAACAGCAGTCCAATTCTTCTCCTTCAATAACATCCCTCTGCAGATGCCCGCATCGTCCTTGTCTGGTTTCTAATGCTGAGGGGAGTTTTTTCGTTCCATCTGAAGCACCGACTCTGTCCCGAGTCTCGCAATATATTGTTGTTAGGAGCCAACAGAAGCGAAGCTGGTTGAACGTTTTTTTTTTGTCATTGTCGCAGTCAGCGACAGAACGATGGTTGACATGAGACATCCAAGGTGATAACATATGTTCTCTACTAAACTCTATCATTTTTTTCAGTCTTTCATGAATGAGATTTGGAGTTCTGATATCAAAATATGGTTTTGGTCAGGGTATTCACTACAATTTAATTATTTCATATACCCTTGCGAAAGCAATGGCATTCCAGCACTTCCTACTATCCGTTTTTGAATGTATATTTGTGTATGTGTTTGTCGTCGGAATTCTATGAAATAGCTTATTTGTTGTGATGGTCGTGTGCGGTCGCCAGCAAATGTTCTGCGATTTGATATTTATTATAGATTACTGAAACAATAGTAATGCCTGTGGCATTGTTATGCAAGGAATAATGTCTACTAAATTCATATATATTGTGGGGATGAAAGAGTTTTTCAATGAATACAAATTACCGATATAATAACTATATATATAATTCTATTCACCGGAGGAGCAGTAACATTTTAAATTGAACTTCGTATTAGATTTATTTTCAATATTCTAAATCCAGTTTCTTCCATGTGTGTGATCAATTTGATATAATTATATTTCTATACCGTAGTTCATTTTTTTCGAATCCTTTAAAGACCCTAATATGGATGACCTTGACAATGTGGTTTTCCGTTTTGCAACACAGTCGTGGATTAACCGCTTCTGAAGGCTATTTCAGTGCATA
Source organism: Gammarus roeselii (assembly GCA_016164225.1). NCBI lineage: Eukaryota > Metazoa > Arthropoda > Malacostraca > Amphipoda > Gammaridae > Gammarus > Gammarus roeselii. Next base: position 10,737 of record SDVV010034636.1, read on the forward strand.
ACGTCAGTTAATAGGGACTGGAAACCTGATTGGACTCTCCGAGAATAAGCGTTTAAATTTCCATTCTGAGTTCTTAGTGACTTGATCATATTGATAATATAACGACGATTGTTGTGATCAATGAAATAATCTTGTAGATGCTGCAATGGAATAATTATACAACATATAATTATTATAGCCGGGTGTGTCAACAGACTTGTACCTGAAGTTAAGTGTTCAGTTGCATAGACAGCACAATCCAGCCCTCAAAGAGAAGTCTAGGTATTCACTCGCGTATATTCAATCTCGTTCACTTACATGGAAGAAGTTTGATTTAGAATAAATATTTATCTGATATCAAATTAAATTTAAGATGTCAACGTTCCTCTGGTAATTTCTTTTTATATATATCTATATATAAATATATGTATATAC
>SDVV010034637.1:0-11150 GCA_016164225.1 Gammarus roeselii
ATCAGCCTGTCCGAGTCACTAACAAATAACAAAGATCCTAACTAATACATTCGATAAAAAGATTCAAATATCTAGCCATCCTATTTACTTCACTAAAAGTATACATTCTAATACCTTCACAAATAATAAACCTCCTAAATCCTTCACAAAATAACAAACATAGAGTCACTAATATATATATCTACAGTATCAGAGAAGAACAGCGTCCGAGTCACTATCAAATAACAAACATTCTAAGCAATACATTCGATGAAAGATACAAATATCTTACCATCCTAATTCCTACACAATTAACATATATCCTAATTCCTTCATAAATAACATATATCCTAAATCTCGTAATTCCTTCACAAATAATATACCTCCTAAATCCTTCACAAAATAACAAACATAGAGTCACTAATTATCCAGGGCGATTCTCGCACACCCGTTCTTGCACACCATATTTCCAGGGCGATTCTCGCACACCCGTTCTTGCACACCCGTTCTTGTAGCACGGTTCTTGTAGCACGGTTCTTGTAGCACGGTTCTTGTAGCACGGTTCTTGTAGCACGGTTCTTGCACACATATATACTACTATTGTTCCGCTTTTGGGCTGGTTTTAGGTGTTAGCCAGGCCCGAGAGAAAAGTGCATGCTTTTCGTTTTGGAGGGCGAGAATCTGCATCCGTTTAGGGAGGCCTAGTTTCCGACTAGGTTTAGACAGTTCTGGAGTTTCTGTTGAGTGGTTGAGTCTTGGGTGTCCGTAGCTTATTTGTAAGTCGTCCACATATAGTGATGGAAGTAATCTTCCGTCGCGCTGGAGAATGTCTGCTATCTGGTCGACCTAGAATATAAAAAGAGTGACACTGAGGACGCTTCCTTGATGGACGCCAATTTCTTGCGGATAGGATGGTGATAAGGTTTCGCAGACCTCCACCCTGAAGGTGCGATTTTGCAGGAATTGGTGGACATAACGTGGGAAGTGGCCTCTCAGCCCTTTGCGGTGGAGATCCTTCATGATGCCATATTTCCAGGTAGTATCGTTTGCTTTTTCCCACGACAAAAAAAAATGGAAACCATGTGTTCTCCGCGGACAAAGACCTGTCTAATGTTAGATTCCAGCTTTACAAGGTGGTCCGTCGTAGAAGCGCTTGCGGCTGCCACACTGGATGCTGTTCAGGCCTGCATGCATATCAAGGTAGTCGACGCGGCGCGAATTTATCATTCTTTCCATGGTCTTGCCGAGAACGCTGGTTAGAGCGATGGGGCGGTAGTTCTGTGGGTCGCCGTGGAATTTTCCGGGTTTGGGTATTGGGATGATTGTAGATTCTCGCCATTGAGCGGGAAAAATGAGTTCGAGTACAGAATGTTGAACATTTTAGTAAGTGGTCACGGGCGCCGTCTGGGAGATTTTTGATCATGTTGATGTGTACCCGGTCTGACCCAGGTGAAGTTTCACGTGTATGGTCTAGAGCGCTCTTCAGTTCGTGGAGGGAGACAGGTTTGTTGTAGGCCTCTTCGTTTCTAGAAGTAAAGTCAAGATGTTCGCTTTCTCGCAAGCTCTCTCCCGTTGGAAAGCAGCCGTGTAGTTTGTCGATTTGCGATTTCTGCGTGGGAAGAATAAGTTCTGCCTCCGTCGGAAAGGATATTGAGAGGTCGTTTAGGGTTTCCCTGAATACGTCGAATTTTTTCCCACACCTGGGAGAGGGGAGCATTTCGATTAATAGTATTGACTAATTGAGCCCAGCTTTCACGTTTCTTCTCCACTAGATGTCTTCGATATATAGCAGATGCCCTTTTCCACGCTAATCGGTTCCTTGGGGACCGTGCACGTCGGTAGGCATGGTATAGTTTTTCTCGCTTATCTCTTGCTTCTTGCACCTCGCGGCACCACCATGGTTTCGGGGAGAAGGTTGAAGGGGTATATTGGGAATTGCTTGCCTCGGCTGCGGTTTGAAACTTTTCGTATAGTTGAGCGACGATTTCGTCTCCCGACGTGGTTTCGGGGATGTTGTCCATGTCACTCCACGCAATGTGCGCAGAGTATTCCACCAGCTGTTTTCCGGTAGTTGAATCGAAGTTCTTGTGGTACAGGGTTTCTTGGTTGGTTGGTGAGAAGCGATATGATGATTGGGTTATGATCGCTGTCGTGTGTTGATGGCAGAACTCCCCAAACAAGTTGGGGTGCCAGAGTGGGGGAGCATATGGATAAATCGATGGCAGTTTCACTTTCGGGGGTGAGAAGGACCAGGTTGTAAGTGTATATAGTGTTAGCCATCATCACTCCCCTGGGGTCTGTACTCATGCATCCCCATGTTTCATGGTAGCTGTTGAAGTCTCCAAGGAGGAGCACTGGTGAGCGCAGTTGGTTTAGCAATTCGGTCATTAGTGCTTCCGAGAGGTCATGGCTTCTTGACGAGTAGATGGATACCACTGTTATTGGCCTTGAGACGCATATCTTTACGGCGACAGCTTGGAGTTCTGTCCTCCGGGGAAGACGAAGGTGAGGTACACTTTAGTTAATCATTAGTGTCACTCCGCCGTGAGCAGTCACGTTGGTGTGGCCTTCACGGCGGTGTATGATATATTGGGGAATTCTGAGGGTGGCGGTCTCTCGCTGAGTTTAATCTCCTGGTGGCCTATCACCAAAGGCTTATGGGTGACGGTTAGGGATAGTAATTCGTCTTTCTTATTCCAGAGTCCCTGGCAGTTCCACTGGAGTTTTTTGGTGGTCATTTTGAAGGCTGTTCGCACTCTGACCTTTATGATCTTTAGTGGTCGCGTGATTTGCTGGAGCTTATGTGGTGCGCATGTTTTCGAGTGTGCCTAGGTGTTTCGGGTTGTAAGTGTTCACGGGAGTGTCTGCCTTCGGTTGAAGGTGGTCTGCTGTGGTTGCTGCAGTCGTGAGCGAGCGCGCTCTTCTTCTGTGGTAACCTTTTTTCATTCGTGTGGATGAGTGTGGAGTGAGAGGTATTTGGTCTAGGTAATATGTCTGGTTGCGCGGAGTCTCGCTTCTGAGCTTACAGACAGAAGCTGTCAGCCAGGCCGTGATCGTTCTCGCCGATGGTGTGTTCGTGAGTCTGGTTAGTTAACGGAGATCTTATCCCTCGCGGTAGTTCTCCACGAATGGAGCCACATTGGAGGCAGGTGGAGGTAGTTCTTGGTTTTAGTCCTGGCGGGCCGTTATTTGGGTGTTGTTACTTATATTTTTGCTCAGTGGTGCCTGGATATCGTAGGTTTCCTCATCTCTTTCTCCTATTGTTATTATAGTAGTGAGCCTTGCTGTTTGTGACTGCGGGAGATGCATCTATTTTGTCGTCCTCTAGGTCTTAGGTAACATCAATTCTTGATCTGTGTGTCTATGGTGCGGAGCCGGTCGCTGGGCTTGGTGAGGCAGCACTGCAGCCAGGTAGGAGTGTACGAGTTTTGTTAGGATGTTGTTCTGATGGTGTGTGGATATCGTCGGGGAGCTTGGTCGTCAATTTGACTGCTTTGGCCTAATTGAGACTGTTTGGGTTTCTGTCATTCCCAGATTTGGATAGCTTACATACGTGTAACTCTGTTTTTTTGTGTGATTGTCATCTCTTTTTGGTGCATATGCACTGGGCAGTCGCGGTCGCCTGCCTCATGGATGCATGAGTAGTGGTTGCATTTAGGGTGACGGACTGCGCAGTCTTATCTGTCGTGCTCGCTAGCGCATTTCGTGCAACGTTGGGGTGTATGTGGCTGGCAGCATGCGATGACGTGGCCGTGGTCTAGGCATTTTTTGCACATTAGGGGCAATGTTGCTACTGGGTAGGTTTTGGTTCTTCCTTGTTCACCCGGGATTATGAATTCTGGTGCGTCGTGTCCCGGGACAGTAATTTGGTATGCAGTAGAATTTGCGTTACGTGATTTTATCCATTTTGGTTGACGAACTTTGGTCTCTCCGAGGTCTTCAGCTAGACCTTCAACAAAAGCGCTGAGATCTGTTGTAGGCGTGTAACGGAAGGTGTATATAATCCGTTTGGTATCGTTGAAGGACTGATGCATTTCAACTGTAACTTAAGAGTTTATTTATGTGGGTAATCTTTTGTATAGCTTTACTTTGCTCACGATCTGTGAAGGTCACATATTTCTTTCCTTGTCAGTTATTTCTTACGGGTTTCCTCCTAGTTGTCCGGTGAGTGACTTTATCGTCATAAATGGGTTGGCTGAAAAGGAAACTTTGTTTGCACCACTTTCGTGGAACGTTGAGGAAGTGGGGGGGGAAATGGTACCGATCTTCTCTCTCGGGCAGGGGGGGTTATTATGTGAAGAGCGCATCGAGACTGCACAGCCTCGCGTCGCCCGACCCCGTGAACCATCTGGGATTGGAGGACCGCTTAATCCTTCTCCTCCTCTGGGCAGTCTGTGTCCGGTGGGGTGTCCGTCTACATTGCAATAAAAGTAGAGTTGTTCTTCGGATTGGCATGACTGGGGGTCTTCCCGTTTGTCGTGGTCGTCTTAGGAGCAGTACGAGATTATTTGCTTACCGTTCTAGTTTCCTCTATTGTGTCCGTATTTCTGTATTCATACCATTGCATCGGACGTCTCTTAAATGGTGTAACCTTGGTTTTTGTGGCGCAGAAGGGAATGTTAATGTATTTTGTTGGAGTGGGGCAGTTGAATTTTAGTAGTAGGGCTGTGGTAGCATGTCTTCTTGGTGTGATCTTCGGTGCAACCTTTGCTTCGACAACTCAGTCCTCGTATTGAACAAGTCCAGTGATGTACTAATCGATTTCCTCTTTCGGGATATCCTCAACTTAGATCAAGCCTGAACTTGTAGAGAAAGTCGGGTGTGGCTCTATTTTGCATAGCTGTCCAGAGTCTGTTTTTGGATTGAATCGTGTCACTTTGAAGTATTGTCTACTCTGATGGCAAAGCATTCGTCGCCGCTGGTGGCGACGCTCAGGACTGGGCGGCCAGTGAAAGAGTCTTGCTCTAATCGCGTTGGCGTCGAACGTGATCATCGGGTGTTCTGGAAAGGTAGGACTAGTGTTGAACAAGTTGTGTTCATCGAATGGCGTGTATTGCTTCCTCCTCGTAGTCCTTGGAGCTCGGTTGGGATTTTGGTGAGGTGAATAGTTGTCGAAGTTGTCAGACGTAGAGGTGGAGGTACTTGTGTAAGTTGCGGGTTCTATGCTTGGTTCGTGTTGTACTTGTCCGTTGATATGGTGGAAAATGGTCTTGACATGACTCTCGAGTCTAGTTAGACTGTCGTCAATTGTGCTAGGTTCTGCGGCGAAAACTTCTTCCTCTCGCTCAGAGAGGCCTGTCGCTTGGCTCAGCAGATTCCGTATTTCCTGGACTTTCTTGGTCAACTCGTCGATGCGGTCGTCCCTCCAGTCGTCGTCCGCGGAGGTTTACAAGTGTTTACTAGTGTATGAAGACAACAACAGGCCTTTTGGCCCAAACTGGGTTGCCTTTTGATAGTAAGAAGGTAAGTTCTGAAGTAGAACGTCAAGATAGCATTCTGTGTCTGTGTATTTTCAGTTTTAATACATCAAGAATGGGAAAGTTTGTTGAATGAAATGTTAACAATGATTCTCGAAACAACTCAAATCAGCACCTGAAGATAAGCCACCGACCAGATCAACACTCACGGTGTTGATCTGAGATTGTACAGTTTCATTCCTCAATCACCGAATTGCAACGAGCAGGTACCAATGCTGGCACCTTGTTTACCGTGCCAGTGCCTGGAACTAATTTAACCGTATGGGTGTCGATGCCGAACGCCATTTTCCACGAATATACTGGTGTAAGTGCTATAGATGGGATTTAGCGGCGATTTTGGTAGAATTTATCGAGCAGTGACTTGAACGTTTCGATTGTATCACTGTTCACAACTTCTGCAGGAAGTGTGTTCCAATCTTCGACAACCCTATACGTGAAGAAATTACGCGTGATATAGAGTGTAACGCTTTCCAACAATTTCGTAACAATTATTCCTGGGCACTCCGTTCGCATCTAAAGTGAAAATGCTTGCTCGCTCGACGTTTTCCTTACCCTTCCTAATCTTCCACACTTCGAGCATGTCAACTCTGACTCTACGATTCTTTAGCAAATGTCTCTTCGTACGATTTATTGCTCAGTTAAGGTAGCTATGCGTTGGGCCTTTTCTAATTTAATGTCTTTTCTGAGGTATGGGGACAAAAATTGGACGGAATACTCATGATGCGGTCTAACAAAGGCTGTGTATAACTTGCGAACACTATTTCTGCTCTTGTACGAGATTGTGCGGGATATCATGCCTAATTTGCCTTTTTTGGGTGCATCGTTACATAGCTTAGTGCTTTTGAAGTAGTTAGTAATTATGACACCTAGATCTCTCTTCGGTGACTGGTATCAGTTCGTTTCCGGACATTGAATATTTGTGTCTAGAGTTTTGGTGACCAATATGCATAACTTTACACTTGTCGATATTGAATTTAATTTGCCATTTTTCTGACTATTCAACAATTTTGTTCAAGTCCGATTGAATCTGCTCACTTTATTTGGTTTGCACTTTTCCTCCTAGCTTGGTATGATCTGCAAACTTACTAATGTTCGAGAGTACGTCGCTGTCGAGATCGTTTATGATTTGAAGAGAACTGGACCTAACACAGATCCCTCTGGTACACCGCTTGTAACTTTACCCCAATTGGAGGAAGCTCCAATAAGTAGGACTCGTTTTCGTCTGTCCGTGAGCCGGCATTTTATCCAGGCATTGAATTCACCTAGAATGCCGATGCTGTGAAATTTACTAACCAAGTGTTTGTGAGGAACTTTGTCGAAAGCCTTCTGAAAGTCAAGGTAAATCATGTTGATCGGAGAATTCGCGTCGTGAAATCCTAATATATTCTTGAAAAAAGCAGCAGGTTAGCAAGACATGAACGATTGCGTCTGAAGCCATGCTGAGAGTCAACATTCAATTGATTTAATTATAAGAATTCTGTTTTATTCGTGATCAAACTTTCCATCAATTTGCCTATGACTGAAGTGAGACTTATTGGACGGTAATTTTCGTGAAACTATTTGTCCCTTTTTTGAAAATTGGGGTGACGTTGGCCTCTTTCCATCGTGAGGGACAGGTGCCATTTGTGAGAGACTGAATGAAAATGTTTGCTAGATGTTCGGCAATTTCATTCTTGGTCTCTTTTGGTTTTCTGGGATGAACTTTGTCTAGACCGAGAGATATTGTAACTTTCAATTTGTCTATATATTTAATAACTTCGGCAGGGGTAAAGTTCACTGTGCCGAGGGCTTCGATTTGTCTTCGCGCTATTCTCTAACGTAAATGCAGAACAGAAAAATTGGTCGAGCAGGACGCTCATTTTAGCGCGTCAGTTTCTAGCTCACCGATATCATTTTCAAGAGGGCCAATTACAGATCTTGAGTGTTTTTTGTTTGATACATAACTGAAAAATTGTTATCTTTTTTCATACGTTTTTATACATTCTTAAAAATCTGTCTGCTGATTTTGTATTCATTTTTTGCAGCATCGTCGTGTGGGTGTTTCTGATTATTCGAGTGCTTCGCTTTCGCGTTTGAGGGCATTGTAACTCTCCTTTCCAGTACTTAGGTGGTGCTGGTCATCTTGGCGAGGCTGATGTTCTTGACCGTTGGAATCTTAGTCTTCGGTGCTCTGGAGGGGATGCTGGTCCCTCTTAAATGGAATTTCTTTCTACTCTCCATCGGCCCCCTGGTTCGCGCCAGGGGCTAGGGAGTTAACTTTAGAGGCTTCTTGACCGGCTTTACCGATTTTACTTCAATTTAAATTAATATAGCAAACGTGCGGTCTAAGGTCCCAGCACAAACTAGGGACCAGCCAGTTATTATTTGGCACGGGAGCGTTAACACTCAAATTCCAGCCAAGACGAGGGGACCCGGGAAGCTCAGGGGACCCGGGGGACTTGGGGATTCGTCGGGCTATTTTGGCACCCGAGACACCTGCCACCCCACTCTAACCCCAAAATGCTTGTGTGAAAAAAAATCGTCAGCGCTGAGACCTACTGGGTATTTGCGTTAAACCTACTCGGCATCTACGTAGGACCTGCTTTGTGTCTGTGTTAATCTGCTCTGTGTCTGTATCGGACTTATTCTATATCTATGTTGGAGCTACTCAGTCTCCGTTGAACCTGTTCGTAATCTACGCTTTACCTTCTTTGCCTTGGGACCTGTGCACACTGGCATACATACATATTACTTATCGAGGTTTTGAGGGGGTGGAGGTGGATATTCGTTCTGTCCGAGTCATAATCTTCCTGAATAAGTAGATTGTATGTAACCGAACTAGGGCGTGTAGTTGTTGTATTGCGCTGCTGTAAGAGCTGACTTTGTCCTAGTTGTTGTAAGCCTTGTACTAGAATCGACGATGCTGCCTGTACGCACTGGCGTGCGTACATATTACTCTGGAAGTGCTAAATGATTGGAGGTGGGTATTCAAATCGTTTCGTCTGAGTCTTAATCTTTCCTGAATAATTAAAATGTACATTAACTGAACTGGACAGAGTAGCTGTAAGCATTGTTTTGCTGTCTGCGCTTACTTTGTCCGTGTAGCCGGGAACATTGTACATCTTGACGATGCCACCTGTACGCACTAGCGCGACTACATATTACTCATGAAATTCTAAATGATTGGGAGCGGAGGTCCGTTTTGTCTAAACGCTATTCTTGTGCGCACCAGAGTGCGTCTGACACGACTGAAATGTTCAAATAGTTGAACATTGATAACGTTGTTTTTCTTGAACACAGAGGTGTGTGAGCCTACTGGAATCCATGATCATTGAGCCCTACGGGGGAGCATTATGACTTGCGTTGAGGCTCTGGTGAAAATGAGGCCAAAAATCAAATCAAATCTAAACAGGCGGCAGAAGTTTTCGCCGCAGAACGTAGCACAATTGAAGGCAGTCGAACGAGACTCGAGGGTCTTGTGAAGACCAATTTGCTCCATATCCATGAACTATTAGAAAATAAACCACCTATCGAACCCGCAACTTACACAAGTACCTCCACCTCTACGTCTGACTACATCTTCGACAACTCGTCGCACCACAAAAACCCAAACCAAGCTCCAAGGGCTGCAAGGAGGAAGCAATACACGCCATTCAATGAACACAACTTGTTCAACAATAGTTCTACCTTTTCAGAACCACTGAAGATCACGTTCGACGCCAACGACAGACCGGATATTTGTCCATACACTCTGCGGAAAGAGCTGGGCTCTTTCACTGGCCGCCCAGTCCTGAGCGTCGCCACCAGAGGCGACGAAAGCTTTGCCATCAGAGTAGACACAAAACTTCAATGTGACACGATTCTCTTCAAAAACAGACTGTGGAAAGCCATGCTAAAAAGTGCCACACTTTACTTCCTCTAAAAGTTTAGATTTGATCTACGTTGAAGATAACTCGAAGGAAGAAATCAAGAAGAACATCACTGGACTTTTCAATACGAGGACTGCGTTGTCGAAGCAATGGTTGCACCGAAGATCACACCAAGGAGAGAGACTACCACAGCCCTAATACTAAAATTCAACTGCCCTACTCTACCAAAATATCTTGACATTCCCTTCTGCGCCACCAAAACCAAAATTACACCATTTGAGACGTCCGATGAAATGCTGTAAATGCAATAAATACGGGCACACGAGAGGAAACCGTACAGGTAAACAGTGATGCTGGAAATTGAAATTGTTCCTGTACCGAATACTAACTGAGAACCCCCGCTATAGTACAGATTGGTCCCTAGTTTGTGCTGGGACCTTAAACCGCACGTTTGCTTTGACTAAATATTCGAGGTCGTGTAATGTTAACTGTAAACTCGCCATAGCCAGCTAATAGGCCAGCAAGAGTGAGCCCCTGGCCCCTGGCGCGAACCAGGGGGCCGATGGGGAGCCGAAAAGAACTCCATTTGGGTGGGACCAGCTCCCCCTCCAGAGCACCGAAAACCAAGATTCCAACGGTCAAGAACATCAGCCTTGCCAAGATGACAAGCACCACCTCGGCGGATGACGACCGAAGGGACTGCCGCATCGACGAGTTGACCAAGAACATCCAAGAAATATTAAATCTGCTGAGCCAAGCGACCGGCCTCTCTGAACAGAAAGCAGAAGTCTTCGCCGCAGAACCAAGCATAATTGATGATCGTCTGACGAGACTCGAGGGTCATGTCAAGACCATTTTCTTCCATATCCACGAACTAATAATAAACAAACCAACTAAAGAACCCGCAACATATACAAGTACCTCCACCTCTACAACTGACGACAACTTTGACAACTCTTTCACCTCACCAAAATCCCAACCGAGCTCCAAGGACTGCAAGGAGGAGGCGATACACGCCATTCAATAAACACAACTTGTTCAATAATAGTCCTACCTTTCCAAAACACCTAAAGATCAAGTTCGACGCCAACGACAGACCGAATATCTGTCCATACACTCTGCGGAAAGAGCTAGGCTCTTTCACTGGCCGCCCAGTCCTGAGCAACGCCACCAGCGGCGACGAATGCTTAGCCATCAGAGTAGACACAAAACTTTGAAGTGACACAATTCTCTTCTAAAACAGACTGTGGAAAGCCATGCTAAAAAGTGCCACACTTTACTTCCTCTAAAAGTTTAGATTTGATCTACGTTGAAGATATCCCTAAGGAAGAAATCGAGGAGTACAACACTGGACTCGTTCAATATGAGGACTGCGTTGTCGAAGCCAAGGTTGCACCGAAGATCACACCAAGAAGAGAGACTACCACAGCCCTAATACTAAAATTCAACTGCCCCACTCCACCAAAATATCTAGACATTCCCTTGTGCACCACCAAAACTAGGGTTACACCATTTGAAAGACGTTCGATGCGATGTTATAAATGCCAGAAATATGGACACACGAGAGGAAACAGTAACGCTAAGTAAAGATGCTCATACTGCTCCCAGGACGACCACGACAAACGGGAAGACCCCCAGTCATGCCAATCCGAAGAACAACACTGCTTTTATTGTAAAAGAGACAGACACCCCACCGGACACAGAAACTGCCCAGAGGAGGAAAGGGAGAGAGCGATCCTCCAATACCAGATAGATCACGGGGTCGGGCGACGAGAGGCTGTAGTCTCGATGCGCTCTTCCCAAAATGACCCTCCTAGCAGGAAGAGAAGATCGGCACCGTCCCCCA
>SDVV010034638.1:0-11150 GCA_016164225.1 Gammarus roeselii
CCAACCTCGATGCATATAATAAATATAACCAATGCAAAATTTATCACCATGAAAAAAGGGCAGATAAATATAATAGAGCCCAAGCAAGAAGAAATAATAAAATACTAAAATAAAGTGTTAATGATATATAAAATGAATAATCATCCATCCAACCCAAACGACGTGGAAAAAACATACGATACTACCTGGAAGTATGCATCATGAAGGATCTCCACCGCAAAGGGCTGAGAGGCCACTTACCAAGCTATATCCACCAATTCCTGCAAAATCGCACCTTCAGGGTTAAGGTCGGCGACACCCTGTCACCATCCTATCCGCAGTAAATGGGCGTCCCCCAAGGAAGCGTCCTCAGTGACACTCTTTTTATACTTTTATACTCTTAATCGACCAGATAGCAGACATTCTCCCGAGCGACGGAAGATTGCTTTCATCACTATACGTCCGGAACTGGGCCTCCTTAAACGGGCTCCGATTCTCGCCCCTTCAAAACGAAAAGCATGCACTTCACCCTCGTGCCCGGCTTACACCTAAAACCGGCCCTAACGCTAAACAACACTCCGCTAGTATACGAGGAATCAATAAAATTCCTCGGTCTTGTGTGGGACCCTAAACTCACATAGCGACCTCATATTGCAGCCCTGGAGACTCGCTGCAAAAAAGCAATCGGACTTATCCTCTCTGTAACATCCTTGAAATTCGGAGCCGATATGGACACCGGCATGACATTATTCAGAACAATAATACGCTCGCGCATTGACTATGGAGCAATTGTTTACGATTCAGCAGCCAAAACCACCCTAGAACCTGTCTCCATCATAGTGAACAACGCCCTGCGTATCACAACCGGTGCGTTCCGTTTCACACCCATCGAATCCCTGAACGTGCTTGCTAACGAGCTTCCTCTTCCGCTCCGGAGAGACAAATTCTTACTACAGTACTATTTCAAGACAAGGAGCTACATCAATAGCCCAACACGCAGTGACCTCACCAACATTCTTGATAAACGTCTCTTTGCGGCTAAGAAGAACATATGCCTACCCTTTTCTCTACGCGTGGATAACTTACTGACCTCGCTGAACATCAGACGCAAAGCAATCAAGCCTTCATTCTCCTATCGAATTCTTCAAATCAACACACCAACGTGAATGATCAGCCCACCACTGATCAACCTAGATTTGCTTACGTACCCCAAAGCAAAAACCACAACCAACACGTACCGCCGAGAATTTTTACGACTACTTGATGAACAGTACTCTGAGTACCGCCATATATACACTGACGGCTCAAACACTCCAGACGGAGTGGGAGCCGCCGTTATAGGCGAAGGGACCTCGCGTTCGGCCACCCTACCCCAAGAGGCCTCTATATTCTTTGCAGAGCTACACGCACTCGAACTGACCATCTCCATTACAAAAAGCCACCGTCACCCCAAAATTGTTATATTTTCAGATAGTCTGAGTGTTCTCACCCAGCTGAAAACTCTGTACTTTGATCACCCTGCCCTTAGAAAAATGCAACACGACCTATTCACAACGTTCGAGGGGGTCCAGGCGGTCGAGTTCTGCTGGATCCCTGGACACGCGGGAATAAGAGGAAATTAACGCGCAGATTTCCTCGCTAAACGGATGTCTACCCAGCAAAAACAATTCATCTCTATTCATTACCGAGACTGGTTCCCAGTCATCAACTCATGTATAACATCACAATGGAACGACTCTTGGCAACAGAGTGGACAAAAGATGCTTGCAGTTAAACCATCCGTGGGAGAGTGGGACACCAGGTTTTCTAATAGGAGACCAAGTGTACATTAAGCGTCTATGCACGGGACACACGTGGATAACTCACAACCACCTAATGGACGTAGACATGGGACCGGATGCACCATCATGCCCCTGTTGCCACCAAGTGGCAATCAGCATGTAACACTTTATTTGTAGATTGTGATGCACTCGCAGCAGCCCGACGAGCCTTCTTGAGCCCCTCCCCCCATGCAACCTGCAACGCCTGCTCACAGAAGCGGAACACCGGAAAAAACTGATCGCTTTGGAAACCACATGGGTCTGTATGAGGCAGTGCAGGGATAGCAAGGTCTGAATCATCTCTGATCTCGAACTCGCTATCCTCCCTGCGTATTAATCAAGAATTTTTACTTCAACTTCGTGCACAAAACTGTGCAGAATCAACGAATCGTCGTGCCCTGAGGAGGAGCACTCAGTGACTACATGTTGGAGGTACGGTGGAGAACGGAGGGGGCTTCTACCAGTCCTCTACGCAAAACCTACTGCGTCTGCAATGAACCTGCTCAGCATAAATGTCAAACTCACCTTGTACCCATGTTTAGTATACTCTGTACTTGCGCTAGGCCTACTCTGTACCCGCGTTAGATTTACTCTGTACATACGTTAAATTTAATTCGTATCTGTCAAATTTTCTTTGTAGTTACGTCAAATTTACTTTGAGGCCTTCTCTGTATTCGGGTTAGATTTACTCTGTACATACGTTAAATTTAATTTTTATCTGTCAAATTTTATTTGTAGCCACGTCAAATTTACTTTGTACTCATGTCAAATTTACTTTATATTACTTTGTATCTGCGTTAGACCTACTCTGTACTTGTGTGAAACCTACTGTGTCTTCGTTGAACCTACTCAGAATCTAAGTTGAGCCTACTTTTAATCTACGCTGCACCTACTTTGCCACTCATCAATCAACTCCACGTTGGGATTCCGGTGGAAAATGGAAGCAACTACCACTACTACCAAAGCTTGTTAATGTGCGGCAAGTGTCTTCATGTAGTGTGAATATACCTAGCTAGTGAAGACATTATGAAGTGTATATTTTTATTAGAAGTAAAGACTCAACTGAGAAGTTAGGCGTTTTCACTCATCCCTTTACCACGTTTTACAGGTCAACTACTAACTGAAAGAAATCATAATTTAAATACTCAGGTAAGTATAACTGCAGCTCAAAGGCTTACCTGTACCTTAGGACTCATAAAACTTCCACAGAAGAACAGGTAAGGAAAATTATAATGTGTATTAGAGTATTGATCACTATGAAATGCATGTTTCTCATTTCTTCAGGTAGCTAATAATTAGTCTGGTATCTTATTCTAAATTCCTGGTAACCAAATTAGACCACCCATATTTATATATCCACCTGGATGCTGATGATAATTCATAATTCCTGCATCCACATAGGTAGAAATTTTTATGCAGATTCCTAGCCACAACTTGTCTTTGTGGGCTCGGACACTATTGCCGTAGCCTGATTGAATGTAAATAATCTGTATGGCCAACAGCATTTATGCTGACTAAATTCACCGCCTGTGGATTATTTTTCCTGAGCATATATTCCAAACACCCAAATGATCTTGATCCAAATGTTGGTGATATGGTAGCAAATTTGATGTTATTGGGATAGCTGAATGCAAATTTTTATTACACTTTGATATTTTGCTTAGGGCTTGCGACCATGTTGCTGGACACTTCTCTGTACCCATCCTTCGCAACGTTTTTTCCTGTTTGACAAGGGGCCACGGAAGAATGGGATAGAGACTGTCTACTAGTTTCATTGTATTATTTTACACAAACCGTTGATCTAGGTACCGTTGAACTAACATAGGCAAAAAGGGAACAAAGCTTATGATCTAATTACACAATTTGGGAGACATGACTTATAGAATAATTACCTTACACATTATTATGGACATAGTAAATATCACACGCAGGTGACCGGTTGACCCCTCACACATCTTATTAATTACATATTTTCACCTCTTCTCCTAATGTATTCAATAATCTGGACTTGGATACGCATCACTAATATTTACATAGGACACACTGCATTTCATGTTGGTCATAAGACAATCATTCAAGTTGTAGCCCTGATGTTTTTTTTTCATTTTTTTAGTTAATGCCTTTTGAACGCATGATTTGCGGGTAGCATTTCTGCTTGGTGGTAAATTGTGGTTAATGGTTTTGAAATTCACGATGCACGGTTTTACTCTCTCGTAATCCCACGCTATGTCACCCGGGGGTTGAAGTGGGCTGCCGTTTGCCTGTTTTTCAAAGCATTTGTCCATACAGTTACCACGACAAGCTAACATTATAAATTCCGATGTTAAAAATGCATTTGAGGCGTCCCTTGTTGACTCAGTCATATCTGGATTGGCGTTGCCTGTTCGTATGTCAGTCCTTGCTTCTCCAGAAAAGGATAGTTTGCTCTTTTTTTTTCAATATGAAAAAACTAAGATGGTTCATCCTTATGTTTTCCGCTTCCGACCGGAGTCAGTGAATGTCGCTTAGAAACGACTTGCTTTTGTCTCCCTTTATTTACCGAGCCATCGCATGATTTGTTTTGTCATAGGTTTGAGTGTGTTTGGTGACGGTTTGTTCAATCATTCCTTTATTCACGCGTTCGCTTGTTTTACACTCCATATCGCATAGGTTCAACTTGCACATCACTTTCTTTTGCGTCTAGGTCGTCCTACGACGAACATGTCTTAAGATTACGGACAGTGGTGTTCACACTTGAAAAAAACATACTATCTTGACATTTGGACTATAATTTTCTGCAATTGAATATCGCATTTCTACGCAGACCTGAAGGCTACACACAATTTATTGGCAACGCACGAAATCAATTTGACATGAATTATTGAAATTTTATATCCGTACATTAGATATTTGAACGTGTCACCTAACCAATTGGTCATGGAAATTTTGTATGAAATTTGAAACGGAAACGCAACGCAAGGCTATCTGAACTTTTCTACAGAACGGGACAATGACTAATTTTTTTTTTCAGTGATCGATTAATTATAGATTTTCATCACCAGCTGTCTACGTTCAATTAAAACAAAAAATTGCTTCTATACAACAATAAGAAGACATATACTACAGGTGAACTGCAAGCTATCTATTTTATTATCTACCTACATATATTTTCATAGTTTTTGTTTTAACTTTATTTTCTGACATTATTTTCCTTTTGTACAATAAATATATTTTTCTGTACATTTCAGGGTTCCTTTTCCGCCACCGCGATCCGTTTTTTAAATTATTTACAGGACTACAATTCAGATGAATATTGCTGGAACATTAGATCGAATAATTTACGCGCACCTACTTAAATTCACTTCAAAACTGATTTTGGACTCATTTGCTGATGAATTCGAGAGCAGATATATTGAAAAGTTTTGTGAGGAACTGTAATTGCTTTTATTTTTACGAACTCTCTAATTTCACTTCTTACGGGAGAACGGCCTATCGCGATATATCACACTTGACTTGATGGGCTTCCTGATTCACTTCTTATTGCTTTTAGTTACTTACAGTTTGTATAAATTTGTTTCTGAAGACCTCTGGAGGCTGTGAGGTTACGCCCTCCAAGTGGCACATTTTCCTGGCTGCTGTATTGTTTTGGCCGCCGTGATTGTTTTTATCTGTCCTTGTCAATCAGCTGGTCGGGACCTTTGATTTATTTTCAGTCCATCTTGGCCTAGGGAGTTTGTCTTCGGATGCGGCTGTCCTTTCGGCCTGCCAGGATTGACAGACTGTCGTCCCTGTGCGTTCGCGGTTGCCCGAACGCGCTGTCAGACTGCGGACAGGCATGGCACGTGTCTTTGGTCGACCCTTCGCTACCGCCCGCGGTGGTGGTTGTTGCCCGCAGAGATGGTCTTCCGTTTTTCCCTCATTGATGCCTTTTTCTTTGGTAGCATGTGGTCACGAGAGGGCGTGGCACTGGTTGAGTGTCTCGATGGAGGGCGTGTGTAAGAGGCTAAAACATTTTGTTTTAAAGTAATGATTTTAATTTGTTTTAAAGAAGTGATTAGTTTAATTTTTGTTTGCTTTAATATCCCTCACCGCTGAACCACCAGTGTTATGTACTTCAATTTATGTTGTTATAATCAGGTAAAAATGCAAGGTACAAATTATTAAATTGTGGTTTTATAATATTATTTTGAATTGAAACAAAGTAACATGTCAACAGTTGAATTTGCCCTATAGCACTAACATTGATTGTAATATAACGGACACAACGGAACAAAAGTGTAAATGAAGAGCAAAACGAAATGTAGTAAGTGTAGATCGTGGAGCGTAAGCGCCCACCCTGTAGGGAGATACAAAACACGGGACATAAGAACTGAGTAATTATTACACGCCTTAAGTATGAACGTATACCAGTAAATATAGCAAAAACTGTCACACAAAATAAACGCTGAAGGGCTAAATCAGACGGATCTAAATATGAGATGCAAAGTGCTAATCGCTGCTTCAGTCAGTCTCACCTCCGTCCGATAGCTCCGCTATTGGAATGATATGAAATCTGCACTTTTAGTACTGCACCCTGAAATAATATGGGAGGGCCTTGTTTATGTGTATGAAGTGATCCTTCTATAAGGAAACCACTCACCTTTTGTGCCCTCCCCAAGGAGGCGTGGTGTCTTCAAGCCTTGGTCTTATTGGCATATAAAGTAAACTTAGGCCGTTAACTAATTTACAGGCTCCTCCCATCTTTCTGTCTACAATATAAGATAAACCTGAGCTCAACAGTGTGAAACACAGCCCCTCTTTGTTATTGGATCTAGGCCATACAATGCTGACTCGTCGCATTTTACGGGATGCCCACATGGCCGTACACTAGTCAACGTATCTCACGTCCTGTAATCCATATGGGGGAACCACCTGCTTTTGGAGGGGAACCGGAAAATATGCAAGACAAGGGATTTCTTCGTGTAACTTAAGCTAGGGTTAACAGGCCTAAGACCTACAGTTTCTCGGGCATACACAACGCAGCTCTTTGTAGTAATGTTCGGTTAGCAATGTTTCCAAATATATGTGCTAGCGGAGGCTGATCATAACACCTCGTGACCCCTCGTCTCAGCTCATCTCGTCTTGTCTCGAATCATTTCGGCCAGTCTCGGCTCGTCGCGATCAACTCGACTCCCTCAACATTTTTCGACTAATCTCGACCAGCTTCGACGTGGCTCTCCCCCTCTGCGCTAGTAATCATGTGGACTGCAATAACAAAATTTTTCACACAAGCATTTTAGGGTGGGAGTGGGGTGGCAGAAGTACCTCGGGACACAGAAGAAACCGACGAATCCCGGAGTGCAACCCAAGTCCCCCGGGTCCCTCGTCTCAGCTCATCTCGGTTTGTCTCAAATCATTTCGGCCAGTCTCGGCTCGTCGCGACCAACTCGACTCGCCTCAACATGTTTTGACTGATCTCGACCAGCCTCGACGTGCTCGGGCATTTTTTAAGCGCCCGGGAGAGTGCAAATTCTCCCACCGTAGGTTAGACTAGACTAACTAACACACCGCATAGTCCATCCAGGGCCCCTGCGGGCGTCTAACGATATATAATTATATAACTAATCCAAAATGGAACACCATGAAAAAAAATAGCACAGATCAATAATAGGGCCCACGAAATAAGAAATAATGAAATAAACTGTTAATGATCTATAAAATGAATAATGATCCATCCACCCCAAACCTGCGATGATGCGTCTGTCAGGCTTGCAATGTTTGATGACGTGACCGTATTCGAGGCACTAGTTTCACTCTGCTTGGTTATATCGTAACTGATAAGTTTATGTTTTCCCTGGTTCCCACGGAATCACAACTAATTCTGGTGCGTCAGTTCTTGGGAAGGTGATTTGGGATGTTTTTGAGCGAGTGTTTCGTGGTTTATTCCATTTTGTCAAAGAAACCTACGTAACTCCGTAATCTTTCGCCAAGCCAGCTGCAAAGACGCTCAGCTCAGATGTATAGCAGAAAGTGTGTATGAATAGTTTGGTGGAATTGAAGGACGGATGAAGTTCAACAATTATTTTATGTTTGTCTATGTGGGCAAATTTTTGAATGATGGCAGTTGATTCGAATTTTCTTGTCTGCGGACTCTTTCCAGTTTCCTCCCACTGGCTGTTTGAGCGATTTCATCAAACTTAATGGATTGGTTGAGAGAATATATGTGATTGCACCGCTATCTAAAAGCGTTAAAATAAAGTGGGTAGGGAAAGGTGCCGAAACCCTTTTCCTGAGTGGGAAGATCAAGGCTATGGCTTCTCGTCCGCCGACTTCGTAGTCTTCTTGGAGGTAGTCGTAGTGCCCCGAGACACCATTTTATTTACAGCAGAAGCAACGTGATTTTTTTAATCGACATGACTAGGCATTATCCCATGACACGCTCGCCTTGTTAACAATGTGAACATCTTTGTCTTCCGTGATCATTTTCCTTCATGTGCCCGTATTTCTAGCATTTATAGCAGCCCAGCGGAGGTCTGACGAAGGGGGTCACCTTGGTTGGTATTCGAGTCAAGAAAAGGCAAGTAAGTATTTTGGTGTGACAGGACAGTTAAAATTCATCAAAAGGACAGAAGTAGTGTTCTCTATGGCGTTATGAATTTTGCGACTGTTGCCTCGTCCATGCAGTCCGCATCTTGTACAAGTCCGGTGATGAACTCATCAGCTTGTTCCTACGAGAGGTTCTCAATATAAATCAAGCCTGCTCTATTGATGTAAGATGAGTGTGGTGTGATTGTGTATGCCTTTTGGCATATGCAGGTAATGGAAATAAGAGTGTCGCTCTGAAGCTTTGTGACCACTTTGATGGTGAAGTCTTCACCACTGGTGGATATATTCAAGACTAGTCGTCACTTAAAGTGTATGGTTAGATGGTCAGTTTGTCTATGGCATCGATGATTTTCAAGTGTTGGAAACGTTAGGGCAGTCAGTGAACAGATTGTGCTGATCAAATTGACAGAACTATTTCTTACTTGTAGCTGTTGGATTTTGGTTCTTCGTGTTCGTTAATTAGAAGAACTACGCTGTGACACAATCCTCGAGTTTGTTAGACGTTCATCGGATGTTCCGGAGTTCGCGGTTTCTTGCTCGGGAAGGCCGGTCGCTTTGTATAGTCTGTTTTGCATTTCGTGCACGACTCAAGTAAATTTCATGATGCGATCATTGGTTCGGTCGTTTCCGGCCGAGGTAGAGTTATCCGTTTTGGAGAGGTTTCTGTTCTTAGCTGTTGGTATCCTTGCCTTTAGCGCTCGGAAGAAGTTGCTGGCCTCTCTTGGAAAGGGTTTGTTTTTGCCCATCGCTGGACTCCCAGTTTTCGCCAGAAGTCTGCGTGGTGCAACTTCGTGGCCTTTGGACCAGGCTCACCGATTCTACTTGTTACTTTTACACAAACAAAATTGAGGCAAACGAACGTGCCGTTCAAGGAGGTCCCAGCAGAAATAAGGAACCAGCCTTTGCTACCTGAGAGTTCTCTGCAAAGATCAGTTATCAATTAGCACGGGTTTGCAAGATTGATTAGACTTTGAAACTGTTCAGGCTTAGACGCGAAAAACAGTATGCGATGAAATGCTAAAATATTTGAAATCTGCACATTGATTACGATACCGTCTCAGCGCAAAACTGGAAAGAGTGAGAAGGTTGCATGAAAAAAAGCGCGTCGTACCAAAATTCCAACCATGCTCAGTTATATGTAATGTGCCCGATGAACGCGGAGTCTCCTACTGTAGGGTGAACTAGACGAAACAATCCAACATACATTTCAACTAAGGTCCTTTGCAGGCGTTTGTCATACATGAGGACTCCGCTCTGACAGGGCGAGCCACACGCATAAAAACATGAGGGCGAGAATCATACAGCACTCTATTTGAGTTTATAAGCTTATCGGATATCAATGCTGACGTCTTCCCCCACAGCGGTAAGATTAGTAAACGTAGATGCAGTGAAGGTAAAGGCTCTTCTTTGCTCTCAAGAGGTGCGAAAAAAATGACGTGGAACTAGGATTCCATGCATTTTTTAATGCGATCAGGGTTATCAGCTGATCATAGGTGTAGCAATGAACCATACATATGATCGTATATCAAGAAAGGAAAACAACGCCGTAACTTGCCCCTGATCACAGTCAATCCTTAGCTCGTATTAGAGAACTGGTTTTGTCAAGCAGCCCTAAAACCCTCCTTCCTCCAAGCAGAAAATGCACCGGGCCGGAAACACATTCAGCATTAGCTTAGGTCCCCGGGATTGCGATATTGTCCATATGTCCTAAGAAAAGAGCTGATTTCATCGGCATTATGGATTTGATCTGATTTGGGCCTCATTTCCACCAGAGCCTCAACGTGAGTCATAATAGGCTCCCCCGTAGGGCGCGACCCTCGTTGGTTCAGGTAAGTTCGCACGGCCTCGCGTGCGAAAATAATAGTCATGTCAAGATGAAGTCAGTACACATTTAAACTGTGGCATACTCTGAGCCCACATATAAAAATTAGGAATTATGATTTCAACAGAATCCTGGGTCTGAGCGTTACAATTAACGAAACTTCTGTTCTGTTCTTAAACTTCGCTGTCAACTCCGGTGAAAATCTGGAGGAATATCTCAGATGCATGGGTGTTCTTGGGGGTATACTGGAGAGTAGGGAAGAGCAACAAGTGTGTATTTTAGGAGATTTTAATGCCTCACCTCCCACAAATAGGTTCATTGAGATTGAAGAGCTATTTGCTGAGCATAATGTTGCATTTCAGGACACAAGGCTGCTGCCACCGGACACGTACACGCATGTGAATCACGGTTTTATTTCCACCTCATGGATCGATCATATTGCTTTGTCCTCTCTTTTAGTAGATGCAAAAATTTCCTGTCACTTGCTGTCCGATGTTGCCTGCTCGGATCACCGTGTTTTAGGGGCAACTTTGAGTGTAGAGGGAATGCAGACTCCTAGACAACCTAACTCTTGCGAGGTTAGGACGATTGATTGGAATTTTGATAACAAGAGACTACTGGACAGATTCTATGCTGAGCTCGATGTCCTTCTTGCAAATATTCCTGATAGGCTTCCCAGAGTGAATGAAGGTGTTGATAACGTAAGATTGAGTGATCTGTATGGCTGTACGAGGCAGTGTATATTAATTGCAGGACGGCGTGTTTTTGGCAGTAGAAAACCGAGCAAATATAACGTCCCAGGTTGGAATGAACGAGCACGAGAACTGAATTATGCTGTACGAGACGCCGTATTTAATTGGAATATTACTGGAAGGCCTCGGGGAGGTCAACTTGCAGTAGCAATGAGGATAGCAAAGTCACGGTTTCGTAGAGAACTCGCGTTTTTGAGAGAGAACGAACAACAG
>SDVV010034639.1:0-11150 GCA_016164225.1 Gammarus roeselii
AGAGAGAGAGAGAGAGAGAGAGTGGCGATTACTTTGTCAGTGAGGGAGCGCGAGTCTTTGACCAGGCAAAGTTTTGCACCAGTGCAAAAAAAGCGAGTTTCTGTTTAGCGACCCAGCGTCAGAATTTATCACGAGAACTGGAGCCCAGGACAGCGATAAATTACTGTGACATCGTTTAGGGAGCACCGAGAGAAGTAAGGTTTGTTGCAACAAGATACTGTTGCAACTGACTGTCTGATATAGTGTGTTAGAAAAAAACGACGACTGTAAGATTTAAACACTACGGAAGCGATGCAGACGGATGAGCTCACTGAGTTTACATAAATTTTGTCGATAAACTTCTCGCTGTATGAAAATGTATTTATCTCAGCAAACTATAACTGAAGGAACATATAACAACCATCTTCGTATACAAGCGGTGTGTACAAGGTGCCAATAAACGAGAGTTACATATCCTCGACGACATGCAGGAAACATGTCCTAATGCAATTTCGTGATATCTGCCACCTCGTTTTACCTACGTTTCTTGTTCCTCATTGTTTGACTTTTTAGCAGGTTCTTTGAGTCGCCTGTTCTCGCTTGTTTTACCCCGAAATGATCGATTTTTTTAACTATATGTGGGAGTGAATTTCGAGATAAGTTTCACTCCTTCTAATGGATTTCCTGTAATTAAGTTACGCTCCGGTCTCCCTTTTGGATCATTGCTCTGACTTGACTTTAGAAGTTATTCAAAAGTGTAATTTACGTTGTTTCATTTCAATCCGTCATTGACGCTCTTACCAGCCATTTTTAGATAAACTTGTTCTGTGTTGTCAGTTCTCACTTGTCCCTTCACTTATTTTTATTTCTATTGCCAAGCAATGTTCTACGCATGTTTAATCCTGTTGTATTATGCGTCTTTGACTAAACCTCCAGTTTATTTAAATAAAGATTATAAGTTTCCAAATTACCACATAACAATTTCATTGATGTAGATGAACATCAATCCCGCAGTAGTTCACACGGCAAAATCGAACCCAATAGGGGATGGAGGGGGGGGGGGCATTGCATCCCTCTGCAACTTTGTTTGTTATGACGATCATTCATTATGTTTCAGCGGACACATTTGTTAACAATGGCCTCTCATTTGTGTTGCTGCCCTTGTCAATCAATCCTGGGTGGACCACTGAACCACGGCTTCTGGCTGCGGCAATCCTGGGTGGTCTACTGTACCACGGCTTTCTGCTACGGCAATCCTGGGTGGGTCAATGTTGGGTGGGCCACTGTACCACGGCTTCCTGCTGCGGCAATCCTGGGTGGGTCAATCCTGGGTGGGTCACTCTATTACAGCTTCCTGCTGCGACAAGCTTTCCTCCTCCGTTGCCTCTCAGTGCAATTTTACAGCCGTTTATGGCCTCAGTTCCCGTTAGAAATTATTCAGTTGGGACGTTTAGCAAAACTCACACTTTTGCACTGTTGCACAAGAAATTGGCGCCAATATAAACCCAGGCGTTTTTTCGCTGGCAGAGCAAGTTTGGAGCCAGATAAGTAGAAGACGCATTTATGAATGAGGTATTACAAAAATATATCCATGCTTATTGTTCAATTTAAACCCGGTCTGAGCATCTTTCAAGAGAAAAGGGGAACAATTTTGAAATAAAGTGATCTTGAATTCAAATGTGATGATGTATTTATATATAAGATATTATTTCGCGTACAGAAAGTACATTCATGCTACATTAGACCACATCCCTAAACTGCGAGTCACATTTTCCAAATCGGATATTTCATTCAGTGTTACGTCTTTCAGATAAACATCTCACTGGGTGTGTGAGGACATCAACACCTTAGCTTATGAAATTTTCTTGTCAGTATTCGAAGTACGTTTCAAGTATGACTCTGAAACAAAGAACGGCTTGAGGTTTGTACAACTCTGCGCTGATCGCAATTACATATTATACTTATTTCGCGAAATGTAACCTCTCCGTTCGAAAGAATAACATTTTCGCTCGGAACATATGGACCTATATATTTTTTTTCATTTCATATTATTTTATAATTGTAAAACACCAAAATAAACGTCAGCAGTCGCTGTGCGGCTCGCCAGTGTATGCACAGTTGCACACCATACCAAGCATTCGAAGCGCCTGCAAAGAAACCGATACGTTCCAGAGTTTCCGAGAAATTACTCTCTCTACACATCACTAATGCAACTGGACGTAAGTCGAGAGGGCATCGGGTAACTAAATCTGAAGTTCCCCAGATAGAGGGACCTAAGTATGATAGAACAATGATAATGAGGCTGCTGGATCATAGATGAAAAGAAATATAAGGAAGGCTGCTAAATAATGAGAAGAAAGGATACTGAACCATTGGCAATGGGTCTGGTGGACCTATGATGAGGAGGTTCACATTGGTCTGACCATGTCGGAGTTCAATTAATTCGATGAATCGTATGTCATGATATATTGGAAAATTACATTGGGGAGAATGATGTGAATATTTTATCAATTTCTTGATGCTGCATATTAACTCAATCAAGCTGTGTATGAAATCATTTACTCAACTTAGTCACTGATACAGTCCATTACAGAATTTTCAGCAATACACTGAAAATCGATAAAATCATACAAAATAATTGAAATGAAAGCAAAAATGACATAAAAAAGTATCTCCCAATATCAGTCCTGTCCTCTTTTGTTCATTTTTCTATGCTATACTGTAATTTAAATAAATATTTAATATCTAACTTGGTCACAATCTATAGGGCTTAAAGGCTTTTGGGACTACAAGTTATGCTGTATGGTGAATTTGCCAACAAGGCCGTTGGGAGACGGTCTAAATTATCAGTGCTCTCATCATCGGGAAAACCTGGCAATGGACTACAGGTTTTTCCTATGAAGAAATCACTGATAATTTAAATACGTTGTGCTACATTAAAATTCACTGGAGATGTCATTCATGGGTTCGATAGTAGAAAAGACCGGATGCCACTTTTGTGTTTCTCAGCAAAGCTTTCGATTGTGTCGACCAGAAAGTTTTGAATCAAAAGAACAACATTTTGGAGTACGTTGTAGTTTATATACCATAGGGCAGTCGATATTAGACAAAGGGAGTAAATATGATGTCTGAGTTGGCTTGCAGGCGACTTTTCCAAAAATTGTTCCGAAGAATAACCCGTTCGTTTGCCCCGAGGGTTAGAATCATGTTCCCAATAAAACATGTACGTTTATCCCTCAGTTTAAAAATATGTACCATAGTATAATACGTGCATTGTACCCGGGCAGAGAAGCATGCTCCCCGTTGATAGGTTAGGTGGGGTAAGAAAGTTTTCGATTGTACGCTCGTAACGCTGACAGCAAAAACATCCAGCAGCCCGCTACTTAAATACATCCAGCAGCCCGCTACCTAACTACATCCAGCAGCTCGCTACTTAAAAACATCCAGCAGCCCTCTATTTATCTACATCCAGCAGCCCTCTACTTAACTACATCCAGCAGCCCGCTACTCAACTACATCTAGCTCCTCAACTACATCATAGTATTCAACTTCACTACTGTGGGCATTGTACTTTCGGACCATACTCGACCTCTCATTCTTAGTCAAAAGCGTGTCATCAGAACAAGATCACACGTTAGTAGAAGTGACCACGCTTGCCTCTCATTTGCCAATGGAATTGTCTCCCACTGTAACAACAGTAACGTTTCCAATTCAGTGATTTGTTATGAAGCTAAAAATCAATTCACTTACAAAGAAATTCTCAAAGGCATAACCTTCGTAACAGTACAAATTTGCTAATTCACCGCTAATCGTCAACACAATCTCAAGTATTTAAAAACAATGTGCTACTACAACTTGAAATTCGAGTGCTGTAGATATGAGAACAGGTGGCAGAAGAATTGATACATTAGGGTGTACCTGTTCGAACTCGTAGGTTCAGAAATTTTTGAACAGTTACTTGTTTCTTGTATGCGACTTCCATGTCAACCATTCGTTATTCGTCAGTGTTATTTCAAGAATGTTTCTTTTCCAATATTTTTGTAAAGTTCTTCACTTACATTTTCTGTTATCTCGTACAAGTAGGAAGCTGTTAAATTATCGGCCCATTTATTAGCTCATTTAAATGTTTTTCATATAACGCATACGTAACTTGTTATGTTAACTAAACAATAAGTTTCAAAATCTGTGATTCATGTACCAAATATTGCGCGATTAAATGTAATATCAAGCCACGTGCGGGACATTTCCTGCTCTTCTTTATTTGAATAAAGTTTTGTGTCATTTCTATATTATTATGTTGAAGTATATGTCAGATGACCTCTTTTTTTCTTAAATATTTGTATATAAACAAATTGTTCAATGTTACAGTTTCTTTTCCATTGACATCGAACAATGGCTGATTTAGTGTGTTTTCGAACAATACCCATTGATTCCTAGGATGGAGAGGCAAAATGTATTTACTAGCCTTCAATATAAGATAATGTTAGGCATATTTCAGTAGTAAATGCTGTTAATCCAAATTGTTCTCGCCGACGAAGGCTACACTCGTAAAGGCTACACTATTCAAGCGTGTATATTTTGAAACATAACAGCTTACGCCGACGAAGGCTTGGAACATGCAGGGTTTCTATTAAAGCGTGTATATTTTTGAAACACTTTTCATGCCAAGTAAATTCTACAAGCTATTGAACTTTGTGTTTAACTATTCGGAATGACCTCCAAAACAGATGTCACAATATCTTGATGTCCGGTGGAAGCTCGTGACAGCTCGCCTTTACCTTTTTTCTTCTTTTATGAGGGGTTTGGCGGCTTCATCTCGCAATCCTCACATTGATGAGGGTTAGCGATGCTCCAGAACCACGAATTATGATGATTGGGATGTGACCTAAGCATAAACCACTTCACACCCGATTTTTTTTTGTGGAACGTGTACGGCTTCATTTTTAGCTCCGTAGTTTTTTTATAAGTAATAAACAAGCTGAAGTCCATTGTTCTGGCAACTTGTCGAATTGAAAAGGTAGGATCTTCTTGAAGCTCATTACTAACGAGTTGATTTACAGCGGGCGACGTTTTGGAAGTCGTTAGTCTGTGGGTCAGCGACATTGAAATTAATTTTTCTCCTGAAATGGCCGACGACGTGGTTGAAATTAGGTGCATGATATTGGCTTTTCTTTCTTCCTATGATTTAAAGTCTCTGCACGAATTACCGTTCAAACCTGGTTGGAGAAGAAGTCTTCCCGTATTTCTAGCATGATTCGTTTTTTTTTCACGCGGAAACATTGCTGAGAGACGTGGTATTTTGATTATTTTCCAAGCCTGAAATACCGCACAACGTTGTAAATATGACGAAAAGCAGCGAATAAGTACAATATGTCAATAGTTCCAGAGTTACGATAACATTTTATTGTCGTATATCCAATTATTAAGGAACTTCTTCAAAAGGCGACCGTTTCATTCAGGCATTGTATGTGTTTAGATTGAGAACTTATTTGAAATTTAATGAATGTTTTATCAATATTATGTCATGTACTTTATTTCAGGTTCGTAGCGAATTGACAGAACTCATGGAAATAATATTTACAAGAGGTACACATTAGATTATGGCATCTGATTTATTTAAAACCAATTTTTGTCGGAAAATTGGGTACGTTAATATCAAAGTCCCCACTGGCTCGTGGTGAGTTTGTGGCTCATGAACGGACCGACCATATAATTGTGATGTTTGTGCAGTTGAAGTGAGAACATATTTCAACGACTGTAAATGAGTCATGATATGTGAATCACTATTTTTTCCGTATTATTCATGTATACAAACCCCATTTGAATGCAGTGCATCAGCGATTAGCACTCTAATATAATTATGTATGATCTTTCACGGTGTATTTTCATTTTACGTTTAATTTATGTCATCTATTTACCCCTTTGTTTCCATGAAAAGGTTTAGACCCATGCTAACAATCTGTTAGCACATTTATATTTCCTAACCCTATATTCAAAGGATTTCCTAAACCCATGTATTCGTAATTTCCCCGCCCCATTTATTTGTTAATCGTGATTCCATCACCCCGTGTATTCGTCCTTTCCAACCTCACATGTTAGTGATTTCACAACGCCAGGCATTCATGATTTTTACCTCAAAATCGATATTGACTGTAAGAATATTGATGACAATATTGTAAATAAGATTTTCTCCATGAAATACGAACTGGTGGCCCACTAGAGATGAACTGCGACGAATATAAATTAAACTTTCGTTTTCATTAATTCAAATAGTGTATTTGATAGTGAAGTTTCTTGTGTTATATTTAAAATGGAAAACCCATTTCCCGATGATGGAAGTAAATGATTTAACAATGTACCTGAAATAAATTGTAAATCCTTCAAAACCTCAATCCCTTAAAAAGTTATGCATCTCTACCAATATAACACGCACATTTAACTTAAACTGAACTAAATACGTCAATGGAAAAATGCTGCACCTCACGTCATATTACCTTGCGGTCGATTTCAAGGCAAACAGGCCCTTTGTTAGCGGCAGTTGCAATTATATTCATCTTAAACTTTGTAGTATATAGACGTCTCTGAGCCATGAGATCCAATGCTATTCGAAACTCTTGGATCTGGAAGAGTTTTGCAATAGCCTCATCACGCTTCCATCAATCATGCTCCAATATTATGATGGTTCTATCATCCATGAATAATTATTGAACATCTTTCCGTCTCGTTTCCGCGGCTGCTGTCAATACAGCGCCAACGGCACCTTATCAGAGAAGAGACACCGACAGCCGGGGCTGATGATGTTTACCCTCGCCGCTGTGGCGCCTGGAAGGAAAAGTTTGAAGATATTTTTTTGTTGACGATGTATTATTATACTGTAGCAATACACGTGATAACCCCGAAGCGTTGAATGATCGAAGTTACATCAATTCTTGTTCATCAATGTTGTGTGATGGAAAACGAATCGATGAGAACATGAATACAAAGAACAATGACTACCCGATTAAATATGTATGGGTCAACAGTCCATTAATCTGGCCAACGTAGAGTCAAGGTAGTCATTGTTATAAGGAAGGGAGAAAAGTACACATTTAATATTTAAGTACACATAAAAGCAGTTTAAATTATGTCAACATAACGTAATGCGAGTTTATTGTACACAATCCCTCTAAATCTAAAAAACTAATTTGGCGATTATAGACATCAAATTGATCAAAATTTCAACTGCAGATAAATTTGAAATTTATTCAAAGAAATGACTATTATCTTCAAGTATTGGGGCTCAGGGCTTACACACTAATTTAGCTCGTAGAAACTCAGCGATCTTAAAATAACAGTGATATAATAAAATTTTGACAGTGTCCGTCGGTTGTTCCTTACTCCTCAACCCTAGTTTTAAGTTAATTTTAAATTCACCTAGGTAGCAAATGTTGTCTTCGGAACAGCTCACGCTGACGAAGACTTGGTACGTATCATCTATGTATTCTGATATTTTTGTTATTTTGTCAGCATGTCATTACACCTAAATAAATTTTAAATCCTTTAAATCCTTAAATAGGTTAACATAATTTTATCAGTGCATCCAAATTCAGATCGCTTGATGTATCAGTAATCTCTAAAAGTTCATTACGATTTAGACAGATTTCAACAGTATGATGTTTGGATAACGGCTCATCGTCTGTGAGCTCGACATGGTCCTCAGTTATAACAGCATCTACTGTAGTTAATATTCGAACTCTCAGCTGATGAAACTAGAAATTCAATTTCTAACTCCTAGGAATAATTTCACTTGTACACACAACAAACGTTAATAAAGGGTTTAATTGATGTTTACGTACAATATTTTGGAAAGTGACCTCAAGAAATAAATGTACCAAAGTGAAACATTGAATTTACTACATAATTATTCCGTTCCGTCTCTGACTAGCAACGATTATCTATCGCGTCGCCAGAAATGGTATTATATTTTACTATTTCAATTTCACAACATGTTTCGTGGGGAAAAATGGGATTTAGAGAAGTATACACTGGGCCAGAAGGTACAGTGTGTCAATGATCAGCTGTTCATTGAATGCCTCAACGCTACATCATGGGAAGGAACATTGTCCCTGTGCTAGGGAAGAAACCCTGTCTCTATGTTGGAGAAGACCCCTTGTTGTTGTGTTGGGAAGGCATCCTTGTCTCAGTTCCCCCGCAAATGGTGCACCAATTAGCCTCAGAGAGGGTAGGATGACGGCCTGGTAATTGTGCGCTCAATTTACACGGCCTGTCAAATAGCCCTGCCCATTGAGGAGAGTGTTTGTCACCGACACGTGGAAAGAGCCAATGGACGAATCTGTGAGAATAAAGCCTTGACAACTGATGAAGTTACATCTTACTTCAACATGCATATCTCAGCACAATTTAAGCATAAATTCTGAGAAGGAAAAAATATCGGGCATTCAATAGGTTCGAAAACATATAGTGAAATCTAACATGATAGGATGTGATGCGAAATAAGTGGATTACATTCATATTATTAGATGAATCAATGTTAAGGTAATGCTTTTGACCTTCACTTAACAGATAACTAATATTTATCATGGACGTGTCACCCAGCGTTGGCAATCTACTGCAGCAATCAAGCACGATAACTTAATTTGACCTTTCGTTATGTTCTATAAATTTGACTTGCACTGTACGCTCTAGGTTCGGCTAAAATTTGAAGAAGAGCTAATCGCGACATGATTTAGTTGCATGTAGGTACAAGAAGGCCACAGAAAGGTCGATCGGTTTGTAAACGTTTTCTTGTCCAATACAAGATGTTAAGACATTGAGACAGCGGGTCTCGCCGACTCGCTGCCTGCGGGACCCATTGTCTTCCTCCGTTCTCAACCTCGCTAGCCGTGGGGGAGAGCGGCGGAAGAGTTTTATATTCACAGGTGTGATACCAGATATGTACGTAACTGTGTACAAGGAGACCCTTTATAATGTAGCGAATGAATTATTGGAGTCAATCTTAGCCACACACGTGTCCGGCGTCAACCTTTTATGTTATATTATGGTAATACATTTATCATAAGTGTTCCGTGTGTATATCTTCCGTCGCGAGCAGCATGACAACCTGAATACATGAAATATTGTGGTTAATTGTGATACTTCCTTCTGTTGTACTACGTAATAACATCGATTTTTTCAATCTACTGCTTCCTTTCCTGAAACACTGTCATCTGTGAACTGGTTTGGAACAGCGATGAACCATGACTCGCAATAATCAAGCAGCTTCATGTACCTTTATTCGTACTGTAATTGCTACTTTTATTAGATTCCTTGCACTTCGCAGATATTAATGACGAAAAATTGGATCATGAACTATTCACAAACAAAAGATACGCTAGTGGGAACAATCGCAGTAGGTGCCTGGCTTTTGTTAGTAATGGTATTAGGTAAAAGGCTCAATTCATCAGTTGACACTTTTAAAATAGCTGTAAATAATTTGAAAGGCATTATTAATTCAAATGAATCCACCAGTGCTTATGAAAGGCCGAATAAAATGACAGTGGATATGGAACCATTCACAGCAATTTGAAAATTGTAGCTGCTGCCGGTCGTCTGTACCCTAAAAAAAAATGAATGATATCTTGCTGAGGTGGGGACGTTCAACAGGCCAACTTTTTCCCGAGACCAATAGTGGGCGGTGAACCAGTGTTCGCTGCCACTAAAGGGAACCGACGAGGCGGGAGCAGACACTGCCATCGTTGGAAGGGTACGAACAAGTGTTAGCTAATGGTAACAGGAACCTGGGGAGGCAGGAGCAGACACTGACATCATTAGTAGGCGGCGGACTAGTGTTGGCTCACAACCAAGAGAACCCGAGGTGTCAGCAGAGACACTGCCGGACCAGAAGAGGCAGGAGCAGACACTGACATCACTGGTAGGCGGCGGACAAGTGTTATCTCACAACAACGAGAACCCGAGGTGTCAGCGGAGACACTGCCGGACCAGAAGAGGCAGGAGCAGACACTGACATCATTGGTAGGCGGCGGACAAGTGTTGGCTCACAACAAAGAGAACCCGAGGTGTCAGCAGATACACTGCCGGACCAGAAGAGGCAGGGGCAGACACTGAGATCATTGGTAGGCGGCGGACGAGTGTTGGCTCACAACAAAGAGAACCCGAGATGTCAGCAGAGACACTGCCGGACCAGAAGAGGCAGGGGCAGACACTGAGATCATTGATAGGCGGCGGACGAGTGTTGGCTCTCAACAAAGAGAACCCGAGGTGTCAGCAGAGACTCTGCCGGACCAGAAGAGTCAGGGGCATTGGTCATTGATCTTCTGATTCGTGCATGCGGTTTCGAGATTTTTTGCTGATGCACTCCTTCTTGTTGCACTATTAATATGAGTAGCAAATACGGTCATAATTACTTAATAGAGCATGACTGCTCGAGGGCAGTGCCAGGGGACGGATCCTTTTGGATAAACAATTAATCACTTCAAGTAAATTGACCTTATACCGAATGCGTATGATTTCTCGTTTATAAGGCCAGGAGTGTTGACTTAATTGATGCTATAATAAATCCATTATATTCACATATACCTCTATTCCTTGAAAACGTTTCAATCCCATTAGGGTAGTGAATACAATAGATCTCTTAATCCAATATTATGTCACACATTCGTAACTGACTTCTAAAACAATATTGTTTCATCCTCCTCAATATCCTCTGCCGCAGTCGTGTCTTCAAGAACTAATGCGTAGATCCGAATTGATTACGTTGATTTGGGGACCTTATTCTATCCATTCGATAATTCTTGTTTCCATCACAATATTTGTTTACGTAAATTCGACTACACCATTCTGTGTGTTCGAGATTCGATTACATCATTCAGTTTGGTATATTACATTCCAGTTCATTGCTCGAATACGTTAGATTTCCCAGCTTCTTTGTTCGAATACATTCTATAACATCATTCTATTTTGTTCCAATAGCGGCCTACGCGATCTATCCAGAAACTGTATTCGGAATGGAATAAATTTCCCCTGAGAGCAGGCAAATGGCGCTGGGACTCCCTCTGTTTGCCGTAAATGTGTTGACCTGGAAAACACAGCCGCGCCTCGAGCGCCGCCAACCAATCGTTCGAGTCTAGGCCTCGGGTTAATGGCTCGGGTTGCATTTATGGTAACACAATATT
>SDVV010034640.1:0-11150 GCA_016164225.1 Gammarus roeselii
CAGGACACGGCAAGAGGCAAGACCAGGACACGACAAGAGGTAGGACCAGGACATGACAAGAGGCAAGGCCCGTACACGACAAGAGGCAAGGCCAAGACACGACAAGAGGCAAGGCCAGGACACAACAAGAGGCAAGGCCAGGACACGACAAGAAGCAAGGCCAGGACACGACAAGAGGCAAGGCCAGGATACGACACGAGGCAAGGCCAGGACACGACAAGAGGCCAGGTCGAGACACGACAAGAGGCAAGGCCAGGACACGACAAGAGGCCAGGACAGAACACGACACGAGGCAAGGCTAGGACACGACAAGAGGCAAGGCCAAGGTACGACAAGAGGCAAGGCAGGGCACGACAAGAGGCAAAACCAGGACACGACAAGAGGCAAGGCCAGGACACGACAAGAGGCAAGGCCAGGATACGACAAGAGGCAAGCAGGACACGACAAAAGGCAAGACGGGAGACACGAGGTGAGGAGGACATTGTAACAATTGGTAATAGATTATCAGAATGTCCACTTCTATCAACTGCGAGGTGTCATGTACTACAATAGAACGAGACCTATTACACTGTTCTGGTGAACATCGGTTTCCTGGATTGAAACGGGAGGCAAAGATGGATATAAGGAGGACATATTTATGCTGATATAATGACAGGTTGAAAAATAACTGATATTTCCCAAATTACATCTAATAAGTACCTGGCCATCGTTAACGTGAGCAGTTCTGAAGCCAACACATACTACTTGGATGTACTTTTTATTAACGTATATGTACGTGTAGTGTATAAATTCATTTTTGCGTGGCAAAAAAAAGTCATTGTTGAAGAACACTCGCTACTCACAATTCTGATATGTCATGACAGAAAAAAACGTCTAATTCAACTATTCATTTCTAACCAGTAAATAAGATACGTTAGGTCTACTGTCGTATAAGTAATCATGAGAATATAATGTTTACACTGACCTTTACAATAAATATTTGTGTTAGAAAAAGTCAAACATTGGATGGTAATTACAGTGGCTCACGTATAATTTTCAACACGCGAGTGACAAATTTGAAACGAATTACACAATTAACATGAAATTATGTATGCACATTCTAAAAACATTTCAACGAGCTATTAAAATTGGCTGATCATGAGACAAGTTCCTGGAAAGAAATAACCCTAATTAATAGAAAATAGCCGACATGGCAAATTTTACAACGGAAGTATATTTAGTTTACGTTTAAAGCCATGGAAGTTGCTTGAAGCTCAGTCCCGGGCTACGTAGGTGCCGCCACAAAGGTACCTATACTGAAATCGTCCTTATATTTGTAGCAATGGGATTCCAAGTTTTAGCAGCCACGTATTTGAAGAGCCGTAGGGGCTGTGTTGATGAGTCACAAAGATTATACTAAGGTTTATTTTTTTGAAAAAATTAGTTCTCAATATAAGTTATTTGATTCAAATTATTGTAAACAAACACTACAGCAGAAAAGTTTTGATGGGAAGGCAAATTGGTTGAATATTCAACCAACAAATGAGAGGCAGAGTGTGTTCACGTCTATGTTTTAGTGACACGCTCTTAACTAAGAATGATTGATCTTAGATTCGTTTTTATACAGTAAGTAAGAAATTAATAAATGAAGCTGTAGAACGTAAGATTTTGTGGAGGATGCTACACGGTTTGGATAATATCTCGGCAAAACAGAGACGTTGTTTTTCCAGTTAAGTCTCTTGTCTACTATCAAACCGAGATTTTTTTTTCTACTCCTACAATTGATTAACAAATTCAATTCGACCTCTGAGTTAGTAATGGGTATCGTCCTCCTAGAAAATATCTTTACCTGCGTCTTTTCGACAATTAGCACCAAACTATTCAGACGTGAACCAGTTTGAAATATGGACCAATTGACTATTTATATTAGTAGATTAGATTAGATTAGAGTAAGGCAAACAAACGAGCATGAGTGCTCATGTCGAGTGTTACCTTCGAAAAAAGTGAAAGAAGAGTGGGGGATAGTCAACGAGGCTTTAGAAATTCACGCACACATACAGAAAAAGAAAGGTTGTAATGACAGAAAGGAGAAGGACCACCACTATTGTCACCAATACCTCCTACAACCACCCCACTACTACCCGGGGCGTTTCAGCCCCGGGGGAAGAAAAGGTCGTGAGTCACGTTGACTTGTTCGGGAACGGGGCGAACAAGAAGCGGAGAGAAGTATTTAGGTTCCAGGCGGTTGTATCTCAAACGGTCGAGCATAGATGGCCACGCTCAGCGGACTCACACTTTTCCTCGAGCGCATGCCTGTCGGCTTGTCATAGAGGTTGGGTCAGACGGACTCCAACTAGGTATTGAATCTACTTCCAAAAAAGCATGTGGGAATCAAATTTCGACAAGTATGTGCACAATTAGGAGAGCAGCACACCCAGTTGCCCGGGTAGTGGTCCTCCCCGATGTGCTCAGAAGATTAAGTCTTCTGTACGCAAGCGGTTCCTTGAAGGCTGTCGCACTTCAAGGTAAGACGTCGGAGTGACATCTCCTAGGGATAGACCTGCCCATGACTGGTTTAGAGTCTAGGTCAGAATTTTCAAAAATATCGTAAAATTTTGATAAGTTCACATGTAGGAGAGCTCCACGCGCAGTTTTCTAGGAGTGGTTCTCCCTTGTGTTCAGTAGAGTAAGTCTCTGAACACGTGTGATTGGTCCTACAAGAGCCTTCCACGTGAGATGTCAGAAGGACATCTCCTAAAAAAAGTTGTTCGTGGCCATTCCTGAGTTTAGTCAAAATGACACATATTTTTTAACTTTTTTGAATAGTTATCGCATAATATTTGATATTTCAGGTGAGATGCCAGCGGGACATCTAACAAATATTATTTCATTAGGTAACCGGTGTGTTTGCTGCCAGGCGAAGGCAGCACGATTGGTTAGAAATTTTGAAAATGGTTATTAATGCAGGGTCCTTGAAGGCTGACGCACTTGAAGGTGAGACGTCAGAGTGACATCTTCTAGGAAAGAGTTGCACGTGGTAACTCCTGAATTTAGTCAAAAGGAACACGAGTATTTTAAATTTTGAAAAACGGGTATTATTGCAAATTTCACTCCATGAATGGCACGAGTATTTAAATTTGGAGTTACGTCAAGTCAGAGGAAACAAATGTTTTTTATTTCTGATCAATTATCGCAAGATTCGCTCCAAAAAAGGCATGAACAGCTACCGCAAATTTAAGCCCGAAAAGGCAAACAACCAGCATTTAAATTTTGAAATTAGCTCGGACATCTGTATGGAAGGGGTTAGTAGGTGAGCGTCTTTTTTTCACCATGCTGCAACAGGGTCGCTCCCGGATCTGTACTGGAGGAGAGAAAGAAGACGGTTAGTTCATTCAAAATGTACAGATGGGTCAATTTAAAGGTGAGATGCCGGAGGGGCAGGTGCATCAAGTGCACTATTTTGTTTCATATTTCAGGATAAGATGCCAGATGGAAATCTCTAAGATCTATGTATAATTTAACTGAGGTGCTAGAGGGGCATTATATATTTCAAGTGAGATGCCAGAGGGGCATTTCCAAGAGATGGTTTAACTGCTTTGCTATTATTTAATATAAAGTATTTTTTTTCCCCCTCCTGACACGAAGAGAAGAAGAGGGAAAAAGAGAGTAGCATCGTGTCGACAGTGTCCTTCCATATGAAGGTACTCACTGATTCAACAGATGGATGTTTTTATCCCCATTTCTCTTCTTTCTTTTCTCTCCCGACAGGGAGGGTAGAAAAGTAAGGATAAAAATACCATTGTGTCGGCAAGGTCTCTCCGTAGGAGGATACTCATTGCCTAACAATGGATTGTATCTGCCAAATCTACGTCGTACCGTAGAGTTGAGCAAGCTCTCCTCATTGTGCGGTTTTGATTTTTGCATATCATGGGGTGTGTGGGTGAGCCGCCGTTGCGGCTCATCGGTAAGCGTCGCTGGGTCACGGGCAGACTTCACCCGCACAAGTTTGTCGAATCTACGTCGTACCTTATAGTTGAGCAGCGCTCTCCTCCTAGTGCGGTTTGACTTTTGCATAGCATGCGGTGTGGGGGTAAGCCGTCGATGCGGCTTCTCAGCAAGCGCCGCTAAGTCACCACAGACTTCACCAGCTCTGGTTCGTAATTGTTATCTATCTTTCCCCACTTTCACCTCCTTTTCTCTCCCGCAGGGAGGGTAGAAAAGTGGAAGAAAAATACCATTGGGTCGTCAAGGTCTCTCCATAGGAAAATACTTATTGCCTCAACACTAGATGATACCTGTCGAATCTACGTTGTACCGTAAGTTAAGCAAAGCTCTCGTCCTGGTGCGGGTTCAATTTTCGAGTATCATGAGGTGTGGGGAGGGGGGAGTCACCGGCAGACTTTACCCTTACTTGTTCGCAATTTTGGCTAACTCTCCCCATTTCTGCTTTCTTTCCTTTCCCCCAGGGAGGGTAGAAAGGTAATAATAAAATGCCAAATGATACCAGTTGCATCTAGACCGGATCACTGAGTTGAGCAGGAGCTCTCCTCTTGGTGCGGGTTTGATTTTCGTATATCATGGGGTGTGGTGGTGAATGCTGGCACCGTACCACACATGAATAATAAAAATAAAGAGTAAAAATATATGGTCTCCTTCCAAGTCTCCACCGCCGCATTGAGTTGAGCAAGCCCTCCTCTTAGGCGGTGACTATTTTCAGGCTACCATAGTCCCTCTGCTGGTCAACAGTTGCATGATCGCTTCTTGTCATCGTATAGTTGAAGTTGGCATTGCGGCACCCCATGTGCATAACTGTACATTTTGCAACATTGAAGGGCATCTGCCACGCTTCCGACCATTGGACGAGTTTTTCGAGATCTTGTTGAATTTCAACTCTGTCTTCCTCCCTCCATGCTGCATGGCAGAGTTTCGTGTCGTCGGCAAATTTCGATACCTTGGACAGAAGCCTCGTATCCATGTCGTTTACATAAATGAAGAAGAGGATAGGACCCAGGACACTGCCCTGGGGCACCCCAGAAGTAACAGGGGCCCACTCGGAGAAAGCCTGGCCGATGCTGATTCTTTGCTTACGTCCTGTTAGCCAGGAGCGCAGCCAGCGAAGTACGTTGCCACCAAAGCCGAGCACAGAGACTTTTTGTAAGTCTCCTGTGCGGCACCTTGTCGAAGGCTTTTTGGAAGTCTAGGTAGATGAAATCCACTGCAATGTGGCGGTCGTACACGTTGATCACCTCATTAAAGAAGTCCAGCAGATTCGTTAGACAATTCTTCTTACGGTGGAAGCCGTGTTGAGTGTCATGAATGAGTCCGCTGTTTTCCGCTCGATGGTTTTGCACATGATCGACGTCAAGCTGATCGGTCGATAGTTACTTTCTTGAAGATTGCCGTGACATTGGCAACTCTCCAGTCTTCGGGGACCTCGCCCCTCGTCATTGATAAGTTGAAGATGTGGGTAAGGGAATCCGCCAATTGTTCTCGAGTCGCCTTGAGAACTCTTGGGTGGTGTCCATCGGGACCGATCAATTTGTAAATAACCAGTCTCTCAAGTTGGTTGACAACTTCCTCTCGTGTGAACGCAATGTCGTTGAGGCTGACTTCCCCAGCGTAAACAGTATCTCGCTCGTAGCCGGGGCTCTCAACTGTGAACACTGAACAGAAGAAGCTAATCAGGACACTAGCCATGTCCTCAGGTGACGTTCTGAGGACACCAACTTCCTTCATTAGCATACCAACTGAGTCTCCAGCAATTCTACGTTCGTTGACGTAGCAATAGAAATCCTTTGGGTTCTCTTTGGCGTTATCCGCAATATTTTTCTCTTCGGACAAGTCTAGTGGCTGTCCTACGCGCCAGGAGGTGCAGTTCTGCCGCCTCTTCGGTGCTATCCCTCAGTTGCTGCGCATTAGTTGATCGCGACGATTCAAGGCTATTGCAGCGTCGACATTCCACCAAGGGGGCCTGATCCGTTGAGCGAGATCATTTGTCCTCTAGGGTATACATCGGTCGCTGGCCTCGGGAACTCTCTCATTGAGCGTCCACCGTACCATCTCTGAGTTGCTCGATTAAGTTAAGCGCACTGAGTTGTTCTCTCATCCCCTGGAAGTCTGCTCGCACAAAATTGGGGCGACGTATAGCTTCCTGGAGGGCTGGACGGGGCACTTTGATGGTGAATTCCACCGCGTTGTGGTTAGCACCTCCTAGTTTGTTGCCAACTAGGATGTTGCCCATCAAGCGCTCCCCAGTTGACATGACTAGGTCCAGTATGTTGTTCCCCCTGGTTGGTTCACGAATATACTGGATCATACCATTATTGACGCTAAACTCCGTTAGTTCATTGCCTAGGGTCTGTGAAGTTAAGCTCACCCAGTCAATACAAGGGAGATTGAATACACCGAAGATGATAGTCTCGTGATTATTTGAGACAATTTCTTCTAGTTCTCATAGAGCTGGGAATCTTGTTCCGCAAGGGTGTGGCTGTTGCGGTACACTAATGCCAGCTTCAATGTCGCATAGGCCTCTTTGATTTCTACGCTGAGTATTTCGCAAGAAACTGTGGCCAATATCTCCTTTATGTACAGCACGGACCCGCCCCCTCGTTTAAAAGAGGTGGGTTTGTCCACGCTGAACATTTTGTAGCCTAGTAGCATTATCTCTGCTGCCAGGTTTCTACTCTGGAGATCGAGCCAAGTTTCGTTTATGCCAATGACATCAAACGAGTACACAGGGTCGCCAGTCCCTTCAGTTCGTCAAACTTAGTGGCAAATGACTGCTTGTTACAGTAGAAGACCTTTAGACGGTGCGTGTCACGATCTTCGACATCTTCATCATTGGGGGCGTTTTGACCTAGCGCCTGTGGACCAGGATCTTGACCATCCCTAGAATTGCCTTCTTGTGAGCCCAATAACGCATCTTCCATGCCCACAGCTTCTTCCTCTTGGAGCGGCTTATTGGTCCTCGCTCCCATCTGGGAATCTGACGGGACTGCTCCATCTTAGCGCTTAGATGGATCAGTCAGCCAAGTCGGGCATTTCCTACATCATTCAGGTGTAGGCCGTCTCTTAGGAACAGATCGGGCCTCTCCCAAAAGTCATCAAACAAGTTGATGAAGGATACTCCAACGTTCTTGCAAATGGTCTCGAGGGCTCGATTTGTATAGGGTAACTTACTATACAGCTCGTCATCATCATTCATTCGCGGTAAGATGGATGTGATGGCCACTCGATCCATTTTTGCCTTGAGGTTAGAAATCAGCTGCCTATATTTGGCTAGAAGATCGTCCGACCTAGTCCTTTTAAGATCATTGGTGCCTACATGGCAGATGATGAGTGTCTCCCGACGGGAAACTACAACCTCTGCAGGGGCACCTCTGATCTTTTCAATCGTGGCACCGGGCTTGCAAATAACCCGCCTCTTTGCCTTACACCTATGAGCAAATTCAACCACCTGGTGTCGGACGATAGAGTCACCTAGGACTAGTGTCTCAATTCGTCATCCAGGTCTGTGAACCTCTCAAAAGTGTTCCGCGTCGGCATCACGAACGCGGACCGGTTCACGAAGGTGAACCGGATCTAGACCTGCTGAAATCCATCCGAATCTACGAGGCCCCATCAAGGTCGGGTTTGGTTTCGATCCGCGGTTGTCTTAGTCCCGGTTTTCAGTTTCCGGGCAGCCGATGACCTCTTGGCCTGACGAGTTGCGAGCTCACATCCAGCACCAGCAGCCCTGATATGGGTTTAGGGGTGGATGCGTGCTGCCGTTGCAGACTCTTACCAAGGACGTCACGGCAGGATGTCAGAGCAAGACCACCAAGACTTCCCCGCGATTGAACTGGGTCCCTTCGGTCAATCCTCTCCCGGGATGCCTCTCCGTTTAGCTGTAAAGCATGGACCACCAACTCGTTAACTTTTACTAGTTTCCTCGTCTGTTCCGCCAGGCCCTTACTAGCCTTCTCCATATCAGCACGTAAGTTTCTATTGAGGTCGGCAGCGAAACTCTCTAGATCACGCTTACTAACAAGGTCCTCTTGGACCTTACGTACCTTGTCTCTCACCTCCGCTACGGACTCACAAGTCCTGCCAATCTCCTCTCTCATCTCCACATACTCACTGGCGACAGGGCGCAGCTGCTCCTCGAGGACTAAGACCTTCTCCGCAAGGATCCCTTTCTCTCCGTCGTTGTCCCTACGCTGCAGGCCTGGAAGGTCACCAGGAACTGGTCGAACCTGACTTCCAGCTCACAGAACCGGCAGACGAGAGTTCCCGCGGGGTCCCCGCAGACGCTCCTGCTCATCCTGGCGAAGCAGACAGAGCAGTCCGCCAGAGAAGGAGGCATCCTCAAAAGTCGTTCGCGGGAATCTTCACTCTTCCAGCAGGCGCGCGCACTCACTTAGCTTATTAGTTTCCACTATTTTTTTATATTAATAATAAACACACTTAGTACAGTAAATGTTCACACTTGTCACCGAAAACAAAGACACAAAATTGTCTGAAACAGAAAGACACAAAATCGTTAGTAGCTGTTTAGCACTGGGCGTATACGAACGTATACGCCCTGTGCTGTCGGTCGAGTACCCTATAGTTTTATTTGCAAAAACGGCAAAGAACAATCTGCCGATAGTGTTTGCAATGCCATTAACGTAGATAAGAAGAGCTACGATCCGTGCCTCGACCCTTGTGGTACTCCTTTATTAAGCGTACTGACGAATGATGATTGCTTATTCCAACTCCCTAGAGGCTTTCTATGAAGAAAATAACTTTTAATCCCATCTGTATCAACAAAGTTAACCCATGATGCGTGATTTCTCTCCCAAAATTTCAAAGTTGACACAATCAATCGCATATCTGAAGTCCAAAAAAGTTGCATAAGTAACTCTCCCACAATCGAACACATCAATAATATCTCTAGTGAATTTAAAAAAAAAACATGATCTGTATTCTTGACAGCCTGGAGGCCATATGGTTTTGGCTAAGTAGGTTATCAAATACAAAGTGGGAATACAATATGACATGAAATCATTTATTTTATTTGCTTATGACGGGCACAACTGATTTAGCTTTTATTTTTCATAAATTGGACTCATTTTCTCGATTATGACTGTATCGGGATAATATTTTGCCTATTGTTTGATGTATTTTGTGAATGTGCAATTTCATCGTCGGCGAAGCGACGGGGACCTGCAGTTGTACTAATAATACGTTTTTGAAGCAATCGATGTACTATCAGTGACAATGAAGGTTCCCGAAGCCCTTTCCCCGTATTCTATCACACCTAACCTCCCTACGTTTTATAGCCCCGCCCACATTCAGATGCCCCTCCCACAGTACCATGGCAACGCTTCAGTCGCTTGTTGGAGCTGGTAGAAGACGGCGATGCACGCCAGCGCGTCCGCTTCGTTGTAAAATCCTTTTTCCTTAAATGTTGGTCCCAATATGTAATCACTACGATCAATTGTGTCACAGCTGAAGAGAACATTTTAATTTCATTATTTTATTTTTCACGACCTATACAGTCATTATGTAACAAGGTTAGAGTCATATAATTCTAATACAATTGATCATATAGAAAAGCATACGGACAGACATCTTGACGAAGCGGGAGTATTTCTATTCCAAAGATAACATCTTTATTAGTTCCACCTAGATCGAATTCTATGGCTATCTTTTCTCGTTTTGCTTTTCTTATTTGCTAGTCCTTGGAAATTAAAAAAAAAAATCTTGCCTTTTTGTTTTCCTATCCAGGTGTGGTTACTAAGATGCCAAACACATTTTTTGTGACAAATTTAGGGGTAGTGGAGCTCCTTCCGATCGCGCTTTGGGGGTCAAGTTACTAGAAAGTGTAGGTTGATCTGGCCTTGAGCGAGAGACAAATTGGCCACGTGCTATGAATTTTAGTTTCGGGCAGCAATAATTGTCCAATTGATTATATAATGTAACTTTACGTGTAAGAATGAAGCTCCCATGAAATAATTCACCTTACCTTCCGGATTATTGACTCGATTTCATCAGTCGACGTTTTACTGCAAATGGTTGTAAACATCTACTAACTCAGCTTAAATCTCATCTGTTGCGTACTTGTTCTCCTTTTTTTTAACATTACCTATATACACCTTGAAAGAGCCTAACAATATGTATTTGCCTAAACATGCCCCAATAACAACACGATGGTGCTTTAACTTGGCTAGAGCATTACGGCTGTTTGAATTTGAGCCTCTGTCAGACTCACTCGCTGAGGTAACCGTTCGCTGATCCTCGAATGTAGAGGAGACTACCACCATAACCGGCGAATTGAAGCCGTCAAGGACCTTAACATGATGCAACCACATGCGGCTTTCGTTGAGAGATCTTATTTACCTGAAGAAAGATATAAAATGTACAGAATTTGGAATTTAGTCCATTTATTTAGTTCTTTGCTAATTTCGTTGGTTGGTCCGACTGACATGTATCGACATGCAATCCTGCTGGACAGTTTATCTTTTCTTTCTAGAAGTGTTTATGATCGTTCTAGCGCTATACACACTGCGGTCGGGGACTGATGCCGGATTGTCGTTTAAAGTGACTCCTTTTGATTTCGTATGAGGCTCAAATCAAATTTTGATTTCCGGTGAACCAGTTCATACAAATAAACAACATAATAGAAAATATATGTTACTGAACATATCTCTGAAACACACATGATCACATATTCGGTCTATTTATAAAATTGACTTGGTTCATGGTTTCGTCCATACCGCGTAATACGTTATGTCATTCCTGCCCTCTGAGTTTAATTAAACGTGTTTCTCGCACCTTCGCTCACTACGAGGGAGCTCACTCGGGGTCGCATCAGAATTCCTGTGGAAATGTGCCTGCTAA
Organism: Gammarus roeselii; assembly: GCA_016164225.1. Taxonomy (NCBI): domain Eukaryota; kingdom Metazoa; phylum Arthropoda; class Malacostraca; order Amphipoda; family Gammaridae; genus Gammarus; species Gammarus roeselii. The sequence goes on from SDVV010034640.1 coordinate 10,843, forward strand.
TCTAATCTTCACATAGAAATCTACTTTTATATTTTCCTTTCATGATACGACACATATCATGAAAATGTTGCGATTACTACTTGTAGTCCTGTTAGTCCTGTAATATATTAAATTGAAACTGCCCACTACGAGGAACTTTTTTAACTTATTTGCGCAGCATGAAAATTAAATCTAATGAAAGAAAATGGAGAAGTTATGAACGGAATCACTGCAAAATTGACAAACTTGCTTTCACGGCTATATGTTTTGACTGGTATTATCACGGAACATGCACGGGACGCAATGCAACTACTAGATATATATACACA
>SDVV010034641.1:0-11150 GCA_016164225.1 Gammarus roeselii
CTGTTGCAGAGCTGCTCGCTGTTGCAGAGCTGCTCGCTGTTGCAGAGCTGATCGCTGTTGCAGAGCTGATCGCTGTTGCAGAGCTGATCACTGTTGCAGAGCTGATCGCTGTTGCAGAGCTGATCGCTGTTGCAGAGCTGATCGCTGTTGCAGAGCTGATCGCTGTTGCAGAGCTGATCGCTGTTGCAGAGCTGATCGCTGTTGCAGAGCTGATCCCTGTTGCAGAGCTGATCGCTGTTGCAGAGCTGATCACTGTTGCAGAGCTGATCGCTTGTCCCGCTAAGAAGGATTCGACGACCTGGTGAGATACTCTCGAACAATCCATCTCATTGAATGAGTAAAAATGCAATTTTCCACTGTTACTCAATTAACACTACGTCTGCTGTATTCACATATAATCAGTGTAGGTGTTGTTTTGCTATGAAGCCCATCGTTTGTTGCTGTTCTTCTATGGAGCCCATCGTTTGGTGCTGTTTTGCTATGGAGCCCATCGTTTGGTGCTGTTCTTCTATGGAGCCCATCGTGTGGTGCTGTTCTTCTATGGAGCCCATCGTTTGGGGCTTTTCTGCTATAGAGCCCATCGTTTGGTGCTGTTCTGCTATGGAGCCCATCGCTTGGTGCCGTTCTGCTATGGAGCCCATCGTTTGGTGCTGTTCTGCTATGAAGCCCATCGCTTGGTGCCGTTCTGCTATGGAGCTCATCGTTTGGTGCCGTTCTGCTATGGAGCCCATCGTTTGGTGCTGTTCTGCTATGGAGCTCATCGTTTGGTGCCGTTCTGCTATGGAGCCCATCGTTTGGTGCTGTTCTGCTTTAGAGCCCATCGTTTGGTTCTGTTCCGCTATGGAGCCCATCATTTTGTGCTAATCTGCTATAGAGCCCATCGTTTGGTGCTGTTCTGCTATGGAGCCCATCGTTTGGTGCTGTTCTGCTATGGAGCCCATCATTTTGTGCTGTTCTGCTATAGAGCCCATTGTTTGGTGCTGTTCTGCTATGGAGCCCATCGTTTGGTGCCATTCTGCTATGGAGCCCATCATTTTGTGCTGTTCTGCTTTAGAGCCCATCGTTTGGTGCTGTTCTGCTATGGAGCCCATCATTTTGTGCTGTACTGCTATAGAGCCCATCGTTTGGTGCTGTTTTGCTACGGAGCCCATCGTTTGGTGCTGTTCTGCTATGGAGCCCATCGTTTGGTGCTGTTCTGCTATGGAGCCCCTCGTGTTGTGCTGTTCTGGTATGGAGCCCATTGGTTGGTGCTGTTCTGCTATGGAGTCCATCGTTTGGTGCTGTTCTGCTATGGAGCCCATCGTTTGGTGCTGTTCTGCTATGGAGCCCCTCGTTTGGTGCTGTTCTGGTATGGAGCCCATTGCTTGGTGCTGTTCTGTTATAGAGCCCATTGTTTGGAGGAATATAGGAACAGCGAATAACAGGTTGAAAGTTTATTCAAGAAAGATTCAGTGGTAGAGGAAGGATGAATCTGTTATAAACAATTATCACTCAATAACTGTGCCAGGACAGTTGATGACGTATATAACACCTCCCAATACAGATGGATTACACATGACATGAGAACCGCTACTCATAAGTTAACACTACGTGTATAAGATATCAATGAGTCTTGAGCAATAAAGTGACACCTATTTCATATCAAACTGCAAATACGGCGGCGATGAATTTACACCGAAACACATAGAACAACATATCAGGAGAGCGTATATATGATACTATTTTTGTGACTAATTGGTATCAAGGTTAAGGGTGTACAGACGAGCGTGCAGATGCAAGTGCAATTTTTTATAACAGAGATTGATCTCCTGAAATGTCAACCCGAATCCTAAAAACTGTTAAAAAGGTCGTTGCTCTGCTAATAAGCAAGTAATTTAGTGTTAATATTGTTGTGATAACTAAATGAAGTGAACAAACCTATATAAACGATTAACAACTTTTTAAAGTTAACCCGCAGCATCTACCATATCTCGTTCGAATAATTCTTATCGTTTCCACCTTTTTTCCGGGTCTAGGTCCCAGAGAGCGCTTCGTATCGATTCGCAGACTGGATTTTAACCCAATCGAGGGAAGTCAACCACTCGTCGATCTTTGCATACCGTCGTTCGTACTTTTATCGATATCGATGGTTAGTGTCCGTAACCGCCTCCACCACCGCCTCCGCCATAGCGTCCAGCGCCTTGAGCCTTGGCCTGCGCCTTGCTGGCAGCCGCCTGCGCCTGAGCTGCCGCCGCCTGGGCCGACTGCAGGTCATTAAGAGATTGCGACTGTTGTTGGTTCAGGGCATTAGCAGCCTGCTGAGCCTGCCAGGCCATCGCCTTTTGGGCCGCTTGGACAGCTTGAGCAGCCTGGAACGCCTGCCATGCCTGAGCGGCGACAGCCTGAGCTTCAGAGAGCGCCTGAGCAAGTTGGGAGACGATGGATTGAGCCGCGTTGAAGGTGTTTTCAGCAGCTGTTGCTGAGTTGCTCGCTTGCCCCGCTAGGGAGGACTCTGCGAATGCCGCAGCCTGTGCCCCCTGCGCTGCCTGCGTTATTTGTGCCGTCTGCGCCTGTTTCTGCGCAGCTGCTGCTTGTGCAGTCTGTGCAGCTGCTGAAGCAGTCGCAGCTGATTGCGATGCGGAAGCTGAGGCAGCAGCGTTTGCGAAACCGGATAATCCGGCTGCGGCGGCGGTGGCTTGAGCGGCTGCTTGATTGGCGATATCGCTTCCGCTGGGACCGTGTCCACCACCACCACCACCACCGGTGCCAATGATCAAGTAGCCGCCGCCGCCGCCACCACCACCACTGTAGCCGCCACCGCCACCCCCACCGCCACCCCCACCGCCACCATAACCGCCACCTCCTGATCCGATGAAACCGCGTTTTTCCTGAAACAGGAACGATTAGAATGAAGTAATGAGTGAGAGAATGCTTGTTGGAAGAAGAGGTTCGAAGCCTCGGTCTCCAAGTATCCATGCATCTGTTTTAATGCTTGGAAATTTGAAAAACAATACATTTGAGAACATGGTATGAACATTCTACTTGATTTTCTTGAAAAAATATCATGTTGAAAGAAATAGCATAGGGATCTCAATTAAATATTTGTAGGTTAAAAAGTCGTCGAATTACAATAAATCACAGAAGTATTTTGAAATGTGATGCTATGATGCAAACCAGTTCAAGATAATTAGCCCCCCCCCCCTCCACATGAATGAACTTTCAAGCTCATAGTGCTACATTATTTTCTTCTTCTTCTTATGCGTATTATGGAAATGTTCATTATACATTTTTCATTTCTGACTCATGCTGGAAAAAAATATATATATACTGAGAACATTCAAATTGATTCAAGAAAAAAGTGTTGGTGGTCAGAAGTTCTTTGAAAAAGTGCTCTAGTCAGCAGGAATAAAATATTTTCAATTAGATTTGGGTTATTTTCGTTGAATCAACACTCACCCTCTTGAGGTGGGCGGTCGAGGCCGTGTCAGTAGAGAGAGCGACGCCTGGTGGGGAATGGAAGCAGCTATTAGCAGTATCGCACGGGAATGTTCCACATGCATAGTTTTGATGGTGACCTGTTCATGGGAACAAATGATCACATCCAACTTAAGTATTTCAGTATTGCAAGGGAATGTTTCACATGCATAGTTTTGATGGTGACCTGTTCATGGGAACAAATGATCACATCCAACTTAAGTATTTCAGTATTGCAAGGGAATGTTTTACATGCATAGTTTTGATGGTGACCTGTTAATGGGAACAAATGATCACATCCAAGTAAAGTATTTAACAGCATATTCGCATTCACCGTTACCGTGCTGACCGATGTCACACTTGGGGGTAACATATGGCAGAACATTATTGACTACAAGTTGAGGTATAGGGCAATAAGCTGCAGCAAATATAGATGAATAACCGTGTCTATAAGAAGTTTAAATTATCGGTACGATTAAAAATTATTGTGTATAAGGCTGACACATCTTTGGCCCCAGCTGTATCTTAAGTTCGTATACTTTGTAGAACTTATGAAGATATTCATTGGAGACAAATGCACTGTTCTCACATACGAACCTCTAGCAGAGGTTCGTATGTGAGAACAGTGCATCTGTTCGTAAAAATGTTGGGGTAAGTCCCTGCATCTATTCTTAATTAGATAGAACTTATCGTTTACCAGGTCGATTTTTATGGTTGATTGGTAAAAGAAATTTCTTCATGAAAAAACTTCCTCGTAATGTCAATTCCAATGGATTCCTAAATTAAAATAAAAAGGTGATGGATTGCAGATATTTCTAACGTGCCAAACAACGAGTTTTCAAACTTAGAATTAGCTGGTCTAATTAACAGAAAAAATAATTTGCAGCCGACTCTTGAAACAGTGCCCTCATCTGGGTTTTTCAGATCTTGCTAACGCATCATCCTAAACCGTTCTAAGCCATAACCCCCTCTGATACGGTCCAGCTAGAGGCTCTACGCCACACCTGTCTCTGACTTTCTAAGTTATCCACCAATTTCTATGATATCCTTCACTCAACACCAAATGAGTGCAAGGATATCAACAGGATACTCACACTATGCCAGTTACTCATTATATCAACAGGATACTCACACTATGCCAGTTACTCATTATATCAACAGGATACTTACACTATGCCAGTTAGTCATTATATCAACAGGATACTCACACTATGCCAGTTACTCATTATATCAACAGGATACTCACACTATGCCAGCTACTCATTATATCAACAGGATACTCACACTATGCCTGTTTCTCATTATATCAACAGGATACTCACACTATGCCAGTTACTCATTATATCAACAGGTTACTCACACTATGCCAGTTACTCATTATATCAACAGGTCACTCACACTATGCCAGTTACTCATTATATCAACAGGTTACTCACACTATGCCAGCTACTCATTATAACATTGCACTAACATCTTCAATAGATTAATTTAATAAAAAACTTCTAGTAACGTTTCACTGGGACTCTCTTAAAGATGTTCTGAAGAATTCACGACTTTGGGATTTATATTATTGATTCTAAGTGTTGATTTCTTTTTAATGGGTGCTTTTTGGTACGCACTGAGATAACTTAGACTTGAATATTTTAATATTCAATTATATTTGACGCTTGCTTGAATAGTGGTCTTAATTTATGTAAATAAAACTGATTTATTTTAATGAGCTTTGTTCCAATTTCTCATCTCTAATACGGAAAAGAATTGTTGCGATTTGAAAAGGCATATAATTTTGGCGTCCCTGTGAATTAACTATCATATAGAGCGCTCATAGCATTCCATACCAAAGGCGATGGCGATAAGAGCAAAGTGCGTTAGTCGAGGCATGTTGCTGAGGCTGTCACCGGACGTCGACTGTGGTGGCTCCTCCTGGCGGCCTCTTCTTATACTACTCTGCTTCGAGGCGGCAATACAATAGCAAACACTCCTATAGCCAACAGCCTACTGAAACAACAGCATCATCAACAATAAGAAGCGCCGAGTTGTGCTTTCTATAGTGCATGTTACCGTCGCTAAGCGAGTCCCCATTTACAAAGCTTTCTCGGTGAACAGACACAAAGAGCCTCCTTCCAACCTTCAGGGCAGAGGAGGATGAGTAATGAATATCCATTTTCATAGGACTTGTCCAAGTCCACCTCCGAGATTGCGTTCAAGTCATGCTAGATATCAAGCTATATTGTTTTGTCTATCGCCGCCACCAGCCATGTTGTGGTGGTAGAGGCCCGCAAGCTGAGTCCCCCGAACCAGGAAAAGAGTCTTTACCTGCAAGCACCGCGGGGCAAACTACAATGTCTAGATACATTTGTTAAATATATTACCCAAAATTTACCCACAGAACTAGGAGAAGATAAATAATATTAATCCATAAAGATTACTTTGAACAACACTTCGTGCACGCCAACTAACTACGCAACGCCGACTCGTCGTTTAGTCGCTCTCAAAAGCAGTCTTGAGCAAGTGCCTGTGTTGTTATCCAAACACAAAAGTGATGACTCGTCAAATTTGGTGCAAACGTGTCTTTTGAGAGTATTTTCTCTTGCGCATCGCACTGTCGAGATGAAGTCAGACTTGCCAAGAGTGTCCGTTTATTGTAGCCAACCTTTTTAACAATCACCTGCGCTGTGTGTGAGTATGCCGTCTAAACACCTCATTTGAGCTACCTTTTAGAGGAAGCCTACGGGTTCGCTTTGAACAGTCCAGCGTAGTTTGGTAGGGCGATTTCGTCAGTACGCGTTTCCTACAACGAACGAATGATCAACGTTTGACGAACGCTTGACATCCAACGAATGATTGACATTCATCGAATGAATGACATCCAACGAATGATTGACGTTCATCGAATGAATGACATCCAACGAATGATTGACATTCATCGAATGAATGACATCCAACGAATGATTGACGTTCATCGAATGAATGACATCCAACGAATGATTGACATTCATCGAATGAATGACATCCAAAGAATGATTGACGTTCATCGAATGAATGACATCCAACGAATGATTGACGTTCATCGAATGAATGACATTCAACGAATGATTGACATTCATCGAATGAATGACATCCAACGAATGATTGACGTTCATCGAATGAATGACATCCAACGAATGATTGACGTTCATCGAATGAATGACATCCAACGAATGATTGACATTCATCGAATGAATGACATCCAACGAATGGTTGACATTCATCGAACGATTAACATTCAACGAATGATGACATCCATCGAATGGATGACATCCAACGAATGATTGACATTCAACGAATGATTGAAATTCAGCGAATAAATGACATCCAAAGAATGATTGACGTTCATCGAATGATCGAAATCAAACGAATGATGACATTCATCGAATGATTGACATTCAACAAATGGTAGCATTCAACTAATGGTACTTTTCAACGAATGGTGACATTCGTAGCATGTGTTATAAGCTTTTCTAGTTAATAGTCGTTAATTAAGACTTAAGGTAGTGCAAGGTATAAATGATGACACGAATTGGTATAATATTATTTATTAGTCTGATGGTAACCAAAAAAAAACACTTGATCAATAATGTAGTTATAACAGTAAAGGAGTACATCTGGTGTTCATTAAATGCGTCATAATTGAGACTTTGAACTAACATATACACAATGTTTAAGTCAATCTATGTAGGCGGAAAGTCAAGTCCAATAAAGTTGAGTGAAGTCCAACCCCACCCTCCTCCCGTGCGAACAGAATGTGTTGTGTGATGTCCCAATCTCACCACTACCCGAATAGCTTAAAATCTCAAAAAGGGAGGCGTGCCTAAGCTGAAATAGAGGTACGAACTCTCCAATGAGGAGACGGCCCTACAGTTTACTAAACTCTAAGGAGCATGTCATCCAATTCTTTGACCGTTATTAGCCCACAAGAGATCTGGTCGTTTATTGTAAACTCATAGACTCCGCCCTAAAGGGGTATCATACAAGGCTATGGAGACGAGCAGATTCATCTTTTATAAAAACACATGGCCCGCATGTTATCCTATAGCAGGCACAAAATGCTTACCTCCCCACCTGAAAGACAAGTACAAATGGCATACACGGACGGAGGTTCTCGGGCGAGTAACCAAATCCGAGGGCACACATCTGTTTGCTGACGAAAGCACTTTCAAGGGTGTTGCAGATAGACAACCTATGCTTATCCCCGAGTACAGTCGAGAGAAAAAGATGGTAAACAAAAACGGAGTGTTATAACACATGTAATGATTAAGAAATCAATCAATCCCTTTGATTAAATTTGATAAGCCGAAACTAAACCAATTTTGACTAACGAAAATGTTGTTCAATGCAACATTAAATGATTTTGGTTCTGTTTAAAATATGTGTATATAAGTGCAAGGATACTAGGGTGTGTATATTTGTACGTATTTTCATGTGTGTACTCGTTTATATGTTTGGGTTGTTTTCAGGCAAGTACTCGTTTACATGCTTAGAAAGCTCAAGTGATATATTAAAGAAATACAAAATCGCGAATATATCTTTCATTATTTTTCACCATGCATTTGAATTCAATTCAAATATAACAAGCAAAATCCGTTTAGCAGCTAAGGCAGGCAAATATGTCACGATAAATATCCATACCATTATGAATTAATACTTTGTTTGCTGCAGTTTGGACATTTGCACACTACATATGACTACTGTGCTTGAATATCTGAAACGCAAAACTAGCTTACATCACAACAGGTGAGAAGCAAGAAGCCCGGTCTCATTCAGACCGTCAAGCTTTCATTATCCGGTCTATTGTGAAGCCGTTGTCTCGTAGTAACCGGAACTTCCCACCAACTCTGAAATGTCACAAGAGTTCGCCGAAAGAGCGTGCGGTTGCCTTAGCTCCTCTACAACCAGAGCACACGTGGCTTTACCAGGCGGCTATTGAGAGACACGGCATCTATTGTAGCCGAAATGGTCTCCTGAGTGCTTAGGCGTGTCATGACGACACTTCAAAAGTGCACGTCTCCACTGAAAGCTCGCCTTACTTTACACGCTGTTCCGTGTGAACTATCCATTGAGTATCTTTTGTTTCGTAGCACCTGGGAGCCTGTGGTCTCACAAGGAATGATGAATAAAGAATACTGCCTGAAGTCAAGTCATCTTGCTTTGTGAGACCTGCTCAGGTTGAACATTTTTATGAGCCTCAGCTCATGAGACAGCTTCATATCATGTCGTCTTGCACCACTGTGGATGAATGCTCCCTTTACAAATCAAATGGGTTAGAGGTTGCCTAACAAGCTTCTTTCTTTTCTTGATGCAACAGAAGAGCGGAATGTATGACCGACACGAAACTCGCGTTATTTTACTAGGCCCACTGAAATCTAAATATATTACTATACTGAAACAATTAATGCATAGGAATGTGTTATATTTTTTTACCTTACTTTGATTTCACATTAATGTCTGTTAAAGAGAGTATATTTGCAATCATAATGTAAAACCAAAGAAAATATCGAATCATCACTTCTCCTATTTCGAGAATTCTAGAAAATTCTGGACTATTGTGTGTAACTATGACAAAACTGCTTGGCACTACAGCTCGCCTCCGAACTGAGCTCCCGAATGGATGGCACTAAGTCTTGATCAACAGTGGAAGCTTGCGAGAGGTCACGTGACTTCTTCATGTTTGGGAGTTGGACAGCTTCACGACCTAATCTTCGTATTGGTGGGGGTTAGTGACGCTGCAGTACCTTCAATTTTGATGATAAAGATGTGGCCTAAGCATGTTCCACTTATCGTCATCAACTCATATTTTGTGAATCATTGTTAGACTGACACTCAGGATCAAAGAGACTAACGGATATTTTTATGAGTTCCAGTAAGCTCTTGGCACTTGTGAAACTTGTCCGGCTTCATTCTCAGTTTCGTACGAAGAATAATAAATGAGTAGTCTGCTTGCTAAACTAGTCGGATGGAAAGGGTCGGATCTTCCTGAATCCCTTTACTAACTAGTTGATTTGCTACTGCCGTTGTTTTGGAAGTCTTGCGTCCTTGGGGGCGCACCTTTCAAATTTCATTTTTTCACATGTAAAAAACGCGATTGGAAAGATGTAACTGATATTTGCTCTTCTCTCTCCCTCTGATGTTAAATCTCTAAACAAATTTTTGCTGCAACGGTGTTCGAGAGGAAGTCCTCGTGCATTCGAGGATGATCCAGGTATTTTGTTCACTCAGGAACATCACTGAGAGACAAGATGTGTGGATTATTTTCCAGGCATCAAATATCGCACACTATTTTATGTTTGATCATGAAATAGCGGAAAATAGCAAGATGTCCAGCATCATAGTTACGATAGCATGTAAAGTTTACTATAATCGATTCATCGATCAAATGCTGTTTCAAAATATACGCTCCTGAAAATACGATCTATTTTTAGGAACACAATTATTGAAGTAAGATTATTCTGGCCTCTCTTACTCATATTATTTGCTCGTCATATTCCATCCTCATAAATTTTTTCTCTTCAAATTAAATAATGAATTTTTATTCGTATACATTTGTTTATGTGCGTGTATTTACTCCTCCCTAAAACACATTTGGAGTCATGTAAGTCATAGTTTGGGGCCTAGCCATGAATGCAAGACTGCTATACCTACACTAATGGTTGGTTAGCTGCACCTGCACTAATGGTTGGTTAGCTGTACCTGCACTAATGGTTGGTTAGCTGTACCTACACCAACGGTTAACTGTACCTACACTAATGGTTGGTTAGCTGCACCTGCACTAATGGTTGGTTAGCTGTACCTGCACTAATGGTTGGTTAGCTGTACCTACACTAATGGTTGGTTAGCTGCACCTGCACTAATGGTTGGTTAGCTGTACCTGCACTAATGGTTGGTTAGCTGTACCTACACCAACGGTTAACTGTACCTACACTAATGGCTGGTTAGCTGTACCTACACAAACGGTTAACTGTACCTACACTAATAGCTGGTTAGCTGTACCTACACCAACGGTTAACTGTACCTCCACTAATGGCTGGTTAGCTGTACCTACGCTAATGGCTAGCTGTACCTACACTAATGGTTGGCTGTACCTTCACTAATGGTTAGCTGTACCTACACTAATGGTTGGTTAGCTGTTCCCACACTAGTGGTTAGCTGTACCTCAGTCTAACTGAGCAATCAGAGCTTTGGAAAGTGGACTGAAGCTATCTACATCACCCTAACCAAAATCTAATCCATGAATAAAATGTACGCTTACGCACTCTAAAGTGTACAAGCGTCGTCTGAAAATGAGTGTTTCTTTCATACGCGTACTCAAGAAATCTTCATGTGTGGGCTGGAGTCTCAAAACCATTAAATTGCTGACCGGGACCTCCTGCGCTGTCGGGTACTACAAGAAAAGTTTGTGTTTCATTTAACGATGACTTTTTTAATACGGTCAAGTCATGCCTGTTAACGTCCAGTCATCAGTCATCATCAGTCATGCCTGTTGACGTCCAGTCATCAGTCATCATCAGTCATGCCTGTTAACGTCCAGTCATCAGTCATCATCAGTCATGCCTGTTAACGTCCAGTCATCAGTCATCATCAGTCATGCCTGTTGACGTCCAGTCATCAGTCATCATCAGTCATGCCTGTTGACGTCCAGTCATCAGTCATCATCAGTCATG
>SDVV010034642.1:847-11150 GCA_016164225.1 Gammarus roeselii
AGCTGATGGCTGCTTGATGGATTCGGCTGGTTTTTAATTTAATACTATTAATAAATCAACAGCATCACAAATAATTACGCGGTATGTTTGCATATGTGTGCTCAATCGAATCGAATGAGAGTAGTTGTATTTACATTTCAATTAAAGAAAAAAACAGTCCACAGCAGAGGAAAACAAGGACACCCCCGAGTCAATAACCCAGGGCTCGTCCGCCACAGCGGAACAGTCCTGCATCCCAGCACCGTGTTACGTGCAATGCAATGCAGCTCTTGTGGACAGCATTCGACTTGGAAAATTGGCACGTCGAAAAAAAGTCTTACTTGGTTACAGTACTCCGCAAGAGCTTTCAAGCGATTTATTCATAGTCATAATTAATTTATAACCATAGAAGTTTTGGAGTGTATTTTTTTCAATCTCGTGTTCCTTTAAAAGAAAGTGAGTACCTTAATTGGCGATGCATATGACTGAGGTAGTCTACAGAAGCTTTCAAATTATGCATTGCTCGGCATTGTTAGATCATAATTTTAAAAGTTTTTGTGATTTTTGTGGGAGCACTCCAACGTACAGACAGACGAACACACGTTTTGAAACCCTTCCTGCGAAAGAATAATACACCGTTGTTTTTTTGCCTCCTAGCCACACGGGAGTTGGGAGACGAAAGGTCAAAAAAGGGGAAACGTTATTATGAACAACATGCGCCACAACAGAAACCAAACTCGTTCAAAACTCGAAGGGCCCAAACAGCAACTACTCGCAAACACACCAACTTGAATCGACCGTCGCTCTGGCAGACTTTAGGATTACTAATGCTTTGTCCTGCCTAGACCGGCCCCTGCACCAACTTGAATCGACCGTCGCTCTGGCAGACTTCAGGATTACTAATGCTTTGTCCTGCTCAGATCGGCCCCTGCACCAACTTGAATCGACCGTCGCTCTGGCCACTTCAGGATTACTAATGCTTTGTCCTGCTCAGATCGGCCCCTGCACCAACTTGAATCGACCGTCGCTCTGGCCACTTCAGGATTACTAATGCCTTGTCCTCCTCAGATCGGCCCCTACGTCCGCTACGAGCCGAAGCCTGTGGACCTGTTCCACGGAGTCTCCGTTGAGCTCCTCAAGATATTCTCGAAAAAACTGGGCTTCTGGTAAGTCAATAAAGATAACGAAATCCTGCACGCAGATACATTACCCTGGTTAAAGGACTAGGGCGTGAGTAATGATACTCTCAGTGAGAGGTGTAGCTGGGGTGCAGATTACCCTTGTTAAAAGGACTAGGGCATGAGTAATGATACTCTCAGTGAGAGGTGTAGCTGGGGTGCAGATTACCCTGGTTAAAAGGACTAGGGCGTGAGTAATGATACTCTCAGTGAAGTAATGATACTCTCAGTGAGAGGTGTAGCTGGGGTCCAGATTACCCTGGTTAAAGGACTAGGGCGTGAGTAATGATACTCTCAGTGAAAGGTGTAGCTGGGGTCCAGATTACCCTACGTCAACCTACTAAACCTTAAATGATACGAGAGCACAGGCTGAAATTATAATAGCAGTTGTCAAACATGTAGTAAAACGTATCTAAACTGTTATTGAAGCAGAGTAAAAAAGATTTGTACAGACTACTACATTATAGACCTACCGTCACACGTGGAGACCAAGGACAAAGAGCTTAGAGAAGTACGCGATCGCCTCAACATTCTCGGAGATCTGATTGACTAGCTCCTGCTACGAGATGCGGGACCGTCTCCTCGTCTCTGATGGTGTGTCTGAGGCTTAGAGGCTGAGAACTGCAAGGGTGTGTGAATTTGTTTTCTCGCATTCATTTCATAGCTAACAGTCATTAATATGATACATCATGTATACCCCATTTTTTACCTGGTCATTCCCCTGGGGCAGAGAAGCCTTTAATTAATTTTTACAAATCCGTGGAATCCAAATTAACTCGAGTAGCTTCTAGCGGTAACTTTCTTGCTTCCTTTTCCTCTTCCTAGGTTAGATATTAATCACTTAAATAGGTCTGGACAATAACTTATTCGACTCGATTGACCCTGATGCCAACCACATGAATGTGCTCCATCCTGATTTAACTGCAGAGAGGAAGGGTGAATGCTATGCTGAAGATGCTTTCAATAGATTAGACTGCAGTACTATGAATACCAGGACTACTTTTCTATGTTAGACAGAATATTAGGTCACTATTTCCCCCCAAAAAAATCATTTTATTCGTTTCTGAACGTATAAAAATTCTATATTTGATGTAATTAGCTTCACGAAAAGCTGGCTGCCCCAGGAGACAAACAATTTAATTAATTCGTATAACTATCATGTATTTCAGTCGATCAAAACTAATGGCAGACATGCAGAAGCAATAAGTACTTTTATTTCGGACAAATACACCTTCAAAATTGTAGACTATTGTACCGATATGGTCTGTATGACAAGATGTATCAATATGATTTCACTAAAATCATGAATGAAAATTACAGCGACCTGCTATCAAACATTTAGCTTGTACAATGGATGAATGTTACAAGTCGTGCTGACCCTTAGAAATAAGAGTCTCCCTCAAAAGACAACAAGACTCGGGAAAAGTCTATCCATAAGACAACAAGATTCGGGGAAAGTCTATCCAAAAGACATCAAGACTCGGGAAAAGTCTCTCCAAAAGACATCAAGACTCGGGAAAAGTCTCTCCAAAAGACATCAAGACTCGGGAAAAGTCTCTCCAAAGGACAACAAGACTCGGAAAAAGTCTCTCCAAAAGACAACAAGTTTCGGAAAAAGTCTCTCCAAAAGACAACATGACTCGGGAAAAGTATCTCCAAAAGACAACAAGACTCTGGAAAAGTATCTCCAAAAGACAACAAGACTCGGGAAATTCTCTCCAAAAGACAACAAGACTCTGGAAAAGTATCTCCAAAAGACAACAAGACTCGGGAAATTCTCTCCAAAAGACAACAAGACTCGGAAAAAGTCTCTCCGAAAGACAACAAGACTCGGGATTACCGCTAATCGGGAATAAAAAAGTGAAATCGTAATCTTTTTTGTACATGAAAGGCAAGACGCGAAAAATTACTTGTACCCAATTTATAAACCTCGCTACAGGCTTGATTCGATCTTCTAAATGAATTTAGTACAAACTTGGATTTTCTGCTTACAAAATGATCTGAAACAAACGCGGAAGGAAGAGTTTTCTCCTTTCTCGGTGCCGACTTGATGCGGTGGTGTCAGATCTGGTCCCAGCAACTCAGGTTAACTCTTCTCAGATTCTCTCGCTCGCTCCTTCAACGACTGGATCAGAGTTACCAGTCGACTGATTTATTTATTTATTATTTGCTTCAATGTTACACCGGAGTCCCAACGCGAAGTTAATGCCGACTCCCCCGTAGGGCGGTACCAGTCGACTGGATATCCTTCGTGAGTTTTGAGTCTCACGCTTCTGACGTGACCGGGCTTATCTTCATGAAGCTCGACGCTCCGACCCAGGCTCTATGACAGCCCATGATCTTGTAGTAGATCTGACGTATATAACGTATATTAGGACGATCAAGAAAGCCTAGAAAATGCTTAATAATTCCTTAATGAAGGTCTGGATGCAGATTTCTGTCAGCATTAATACCGCTGGAGACGATCATCATGAATATCTGTCGAATAACTATTTTGTTACTTTTTTTATTTTTCACCAGTTACGTGACCTAGATTGTCGTATCTCTAAAAAATAAATCTGTCATCATCAATAGTTGCTCCATCAGTGTCATAAAGAAATTAACTATATCAGACGCTGGCCGGTGGCAGTGCATCCGTTTTCTTCCCAATCAATGTCAGGAATATTGGAGCCTCCAAGCACAATACAGTGTTGTGAAGTGACGACATCGACGAGGGTGTTGTAATGATCGATAGCATCTGCAACCTTGCTTTTAGAGGGGTGATGAACGAGATGTGATTTGACATTCTATATGTTTACCGACTACTTTTATTGATACTATGTCGTGTCTGCTGGTTGGAATAGTGACTTCTAATATTAGAGGGCTGGGTACCCTCGACTGACGAAATTCTTGTGGAGCTGCGTTCACGTATCAGGGAAGACACATTTACTGGCTGGGTCATCTTATTATTTATTTTTTTACCTGCTATAAGGGCTTATTCACGTACTCTTAAGCACTCCTAAACACACAGTGCAAATTGAGGGGACGATATTATGATAAGTTATAGGTTATCTTCTCAAAACACTGAGTAATTCACTTAGTGTTCCAAGTTGAGTTGCTAAGCACCACTTGAACGGTAATACAGCTTTGCTGATAATTTGTTAGGTTACAACAAAGTTTATTATAATTATTTCGTGTTATAGTGATTGGTTACACTTCACTCAACACTTGAGTCTAATAAACTGTTCGATATCCTACGGAAAAAAAGGACTAAGGGAGGAGCAGTTACGCTGCGTCCTCTCACCGCGCAGAAGGAGTGTCAGGCATAGACTTGTCTCAGTGTCATTTGAGTTGGTGTCCAGGCCTAATAAATTAGGATATCTTTTACTTACGTCTTCATGTTTAGTTGATAGGTTAGAACGTACGGATAAGGTTGCCCCAACAGCTCTCATCAGCATAAATAATGCCTTGAATTTTGTACTTTGAAATAACCTAATTATACAATGAAATAAAAAAGACTGTAAATTGTACAATCTCGTTGTAATAAGCAATTTCAAACCAACTAGAAAATCAGTCTGTTAGTATCATAACTGCTTGCCTGTACCCGTCGGTTGCCATGGCTCTCTCTTGCCTGCAGCTACCGTATCGTGTACTACGTCTACATCCCCTTCGGCTCCAAGCTCCCCAACGGGACCTGGACGGGCCTTATGGGAAGGCTGATCAGCAAGGTCTGGTATGAGGCACTCAGTATACCCTTGCCAACATAATAAGACGATGAACTTGCTGCCCTACCATCATTGCCTGCATAATAGGTTAGCTGCTTTATACTCAACATTTGCAACATCGCATGTTTGCGGGAGAGTTTGCAACAATAGCGTCATGCACTGGGTACGACCCAATTGTGTCTATTACATTCCTTCTCTGACACGTGGTTCCTCGCAAGTGAATGTATCGACAACATCAAGATTAGACACAATTTTGGATTCAGTATGATCAAGGAATCGGCGACAATTTTTTTTTAATATTTATTAAATAGTAATAACCTAGAATAGTACTATAACAAGACTTTTGGTGTGCAGCTATGTGCTCATAATGCTCAAAGGCAGCAAGTCTACTCTCAGTCTTACGTCGAGCTATTCTATTGATTTCGTCAGCAGTCAGGTTTCTGTGTACGTCAAGCGGGTGGAATGGGAGCCCGGTCAGCAGTTAGGTTCCTGTGTACGTCAAGCGGGTGGAATGGGAGTCCGGTCAGCAGTCAGGTTTCTGTGTACGTCATGCGGGTGGAATGGGAGTCCGGTCAGCAGTCAGGTTCCTGTGTACGTCAAGCTGGTGGAATGGGAGTCCGGTCAGCAGTCAGGTTCCTGTGTACGTCAAGCGGATGGAATGGGAGCCCGGTCAGCAGTCAGGTTCCTGTGTACGTCAAACAAGTGGAATGGGAGCCCGGTCTGCAGTCAGGTTTCTGTGTACTTCAAGCGGGTGGAATGGGAGTCCAGAAACGGTTGATCTGCTTGTTTGGATAAGAGAATCACAAACCATTTCCATACCTCCAGATCACACGATTAAAACACTCCTTGTCCAAACTGAACCAGAAGACACAGTTTGCTTCTCTGACTCCACAATTGCAGAGCTGAGAATTAGGGTCAGGTCTAGGCCTTCAACTTCAAAACTTTCTCAAGAACAGTCCAAATTAGGTTATAAGCGACATCATGCGCCTGCATCGCTAATCTGGTGTATGCCTTCCTGTTGCATTGACAGTGTGGAGAATATATCCCACATGCCTAGCACGGAGAAGAAGTTAATGTATATATGCATATGTGTATGTACTTATGTATGTATACATATATATGTGTATATGTATGTTTATGTATGTAGATAGTTTGTGAACCATCTTGCTTTCAGCGTGGGTGAGCGTTTCTTGTGCTCGAGATTGGGGAGGAATGCAGGGTCTACCGCCCTCCCTTCCCCTCGCCTTCCTCAACTGCCTGAAGGGTTCCATTACTCGTTTTTTGTAATATGAATTTCCCCTGTCTTTTATAGAGCAATTCTTTAAAAACCAAGTAGCCCCTGTTGTGGGCGTAAGTTATCCTAAGGTATACATACATATGACATTGAAATAGGTCATTTGTATGGTAATGGTAATTATGGTAATGTTGTAGTTTAGTTCTTTGAATGAGAGTAAACCTTTTTGGGTGCGGGGTCCGTATGTACGTGTGGGAACCGGCAAGCGTGTAAGATGATCGCCCCTGGGGAAAGAGGGCTGAAGCCTCAGTGTCCATGACACGATGCCAGAGTGCGTGTGTGCCGCGGGCGATTAACCCAAGAAGGATACCCTAATTAGACTAAGCTGACTAGCATAGTTAGATTACTGTAGCTTAGAGAGTTTACTAACCCTGTAAGATAGTTGACGCAGTTTTAGTTAGAGTAACGATAGCTTTAGTACTCCATGACCGTAAATGACGACTGTGTATTAAAGAAAGAGAGTCCACGTGAAGTTGCCATCAATCGATGAAGGTAGAAAATTCCCGCCAAACCCAAGTAAGTTCCCATTGTTTAGGATGTGCTGTGGCTACATGCCCGATTGTTTAAATTCAAAGATGTAATCCAGTGTCCAGCTTATCTAAAAGTGTATTATAATGAAATTAAGTGTGTATTAAATGTGGGAAAGGAAATAATTCCCACAGACAGATCTTAATTCTGGCAATGTTTTCATCAGGGATTGAATACCATCCAGTAGAAGCCTTAATCCTAAAATCCATCGATCAGTCTGCAAAATGCGTTGATTATAGGAAGATTTCTAGGATTATTTGCTAAACAATAGTTATTAAAGGCTCGATAACTTGTTCCATGCTTTTGAGTTCACAATGACCTAAGGTTACAGAAACTCCGAGTTCTTTGTGAGCTCTACCGTAAGGAGCGAAGATAATCGTTTCAGAGGTTCTTACTCCAGTGTGTGCGGAAACAGTACCTTTATCGAACTTAAAGTCATGTAGAGTGTTTAATTGTGGTGTGTGCGCGCGCTGGTCTACACAGAAAAATAATTTAACGATAATAATGAATTTATGCGTAGCTATACAAACAGATCCTTGCTTCTGTGATTTCTTAGTAATATACCACAGTACATTGCGATGTGGAAAGCACCCCGCCTGCACAGTTACTTCATATTTTCACTGCTTCGTATGGGCCTCATGTTTACCGAAAGCGATTAGTTTTTCCCGGTAAGTGAGTAATCCTTGTTAAGTGAAATTGAGATTTAAGAAGACTCGTGAAGCTGCCACGACTGCGTTACACTCAGTCAGGAAGTGTTTCACTCTGATTATCACTAGGTGGCGTCAAGGACATGGTGGTGCAAATTTCCACGCCTGCATTCAAGTGACATGTTCCTGCTCAAAGGTCGTGCCACTTATAAAGATCATTGTGGAAGAACGGCTTCATTTCATTCTCACAAAATTATTTAGCCACAATAAAATAGAAAAGTATTGCAACATGAATATTTGATTACTCTAATGCTAATCACCATCGCAGACCGTCCTCGGTTCACACAAGAAACTGAACAGTTCAGATCTGATCCAAACCTTGCACTCAGGTTGCATGACCTCAACTAATGTTGACTTGCTAATGCCAAGGGTCAATTAATTGGTAAGTATGCTCAAGACCGTCTGTTAATCGCTCACACCTTCAGGAGTTTGAGTTCTCGGTGCCTGTGATAGCGTACGACGAGGAGCGAGAGAAGGACGTCGACTTCAGCACTCCCCTGGTGGTGGACTACCACTCAGCCATTTACAAGTACCAGAGCTTCCAGCCTGACGTCACAGGCTTCATCAAGCCCTTCACGTCCATTGTGAGTAGGGAGCAAGGAGGCTACTAGGTGTAAAAGAGTGGATATACGTGTTCAAATCACGAGAGTTACAGATAATAATGCATGCAATGTTAAAACTTGAGATAGATAAATGGTAATTAGCTACATGTTGATATGAGTAATCATAATCGCATTTAAGTGACTTCATTTGCGGTCACGTGATCTATAAATAAATGTATTAGTTCAGTCATTGCGACAATTGGTTAACAAAGAAAGACACGTTATAAATAAGCAGTAATTCATTCAGTCATTGCGACAATTGGTTAACAAAGAGCGACACGTTATTAATAAGCAGTAATTCATTCAGTCATTGCGACAATTGGTTAACAAAGAGCGATACGTTATTAATAAGCAGTAATTCATTCAGTCATTGCGACAATTGGTTAACAAAGAGCGACACGTTATTAATAAGCAGTAATTCATTCAGTCATAGCGACAATTGGTTAACAAAGAGCGACACGTTATTAATAAGCAGTAATTCATTCAGTCATTGCGACAGTTGGTTAACAAAGAAAGACAGGTTATAAATAAGCAGTAATTCATTCAGTCATAGCGACAATTGGTTAACAAAGAGCGACACGTTATAAATAAGCAGTAATTCATTCAGTCATTGCGACAATTGGTTAACAAAGAGCGACACGTTATTAATAAGCAGTAATTCTTTCAGTCATTTCGACAATTGGTTAACAAAGAAAGACACGTTATAAATAAACAGTAATTCATTCAGTCATTGCGACAATTGGTTAACAAAGAGCGACACGTTATTAATAAGCAGTAATTCTTTCAGTCATTGCGACAATTGGTTAACAAAAAAGACACGTTATAAATAAGCAGTAATTCATTCAGTCATTGCGACAATTGGTTAACAAAGAGAGACACGTTATTAATAAGCAGTAATTCATTCAGTCATTGCTACAATTGGTCAACAAAGAAAGACACGATATAAATAAGCAGTAATTCATTCAGTCATTGCGACAATTGGTTAACAAAGAGCGACACATTATTAATAAGCAGTAATTCATTCAGTCATTGCGACAGTTGGTTAACAAAGAAAGACAGGTTATAAATAAGCAGTAATTCATTCAGTCATTGCGACAATTGGTTAACAAAGAGCGATTTGTTATTAATAAGCAGTAATTCATTCAGTCATTGCGACAATTGGTTAACAAAGAGCGATTTGTTATTAATAAGCAGTAATTCATTCAGTCATTGCGACAATTGGTTAACAAAGAGCGATTTGTTATTAATAAGCAGTAATTCATTCAGTCATTGCGACAATTGGTTAACAAAGAGCGATTTGTTATTAATAAGCAGTAATTCATTCAGTCATTGCGACAATTGGTTAACAAAGAGCGATTTGTTATTAATAAGCAGTAATTCATTCACTCATAGCGGCAATTGGTTAACAAAAGGGACATTATAAATAGAGACATTCATTCTGTCATTGCGACGATTAGCTAATAAAGAGCGACACGTTATCAGAATAATCATAGAAATGAGCAAAATGCAGAAACGGTTCAGACAGAATTCAACATTTGCCGAAATACGACAACAAAACAAAATACCAATGTTTTCTAAATGTTTCAATATTGTCATAGTCATTATTGTTCAAATGGGTTCGTGTTTTCCTAACGAGTGTTCGTATACTTTGATACTTCGATGAACAAAATAAACAAGTGGCGAGCATGTATGACTAGTTGTCCTTCAATTCTACTCCGATCAGGCAAAAAAGTTTGCTATGTTGTGACAACTGACAGCATATTTTTAATATTGAACTTTAGTTCAACATAATGATGAAGAGAAGTTACAGAATGAGAAAAGTAGGGTGCTTCATTGTGTCTTGTAATAAACAGCGGTTAGTGTGATGGTTCTGGTGATGGTGCGAGTGTGATGATACTGGCGTTGCTGTTGGTCGATTCTGACGATAGTATATGTCAATGAAATGGTCCTGATGAAGATGTGGGTCGATGGGGCGGTTCTGACGATAGTGTATGTCAGTGTAATGGTCCTGATGAAGATGTGGGTCGATGGGGCGGTTCTGACGATAGTGTATGTCAGTGTAATGGTCCTGATGAAGATGTGGGTCGATGGGGCGGTTCTGACGATAGTGTATGTCAGTGTAATGGTCCTGATGAAGATGTGGGTCGATTGGGCGGTTCTGACGATAGTGTATGTCAGTGTAATGGTCCTGATGAAGATGTGGGTTGATGGCGGTTCTGACGATAATGTATGTCAGTGTAATGGACCTGATGAAGATGTGGGTCGATGGGGCGGTTTTGACGATAGTGTATGTCAGTGTAATGGTCCTGAT
>SDVV010034643.1:0-11150 GCA_016164225.1 Gammarus roeselii
TACCGTACATACACGGTCCCATCTACTCAGTTACAGTTGTCATGAATTACCTACCGTACATACACGGTCCCATCTACTCAGTTACAGTTGTCATGAATATAATCTGATTGATGTTCTTATAATATAATTTTTTTAAATAGATTTATTGTGTGTAGGAGTATTTTGTTGAATTGTTCTACATGGATACCATACTGTTTATAAATAAAAAAACATTTTTATTTTTTATTTCGTTTGGTTTTACTTGTGCTGCAGTTAATTGCACATCCCATTTTTCTCTTCTGATTAGGTTCATAGACCTCAGTTACGATGAATTATGAGATAAATTCTTCTGATTAGGTTCATAGACCTCAGTTACGATGAATTATGAGAGAAATTCTTCTGATTAGATTCATAGACCTCAGTTACAATGAATTATGAGAAAAATTCTTCTGATTAGGCTCATAGACCTCAGTTAGAATGAATTATGAGAAGAATTCTTCTGATTAGGTTCATAGACCTCAGTTACAATGAATTATGAGGAATAATCTTCTGATTAGGCTCATAGACTTCAGTTACAATGAATTATGAGAGAAATTCTTCTGATTAGGTTCATAGACCCCAGATACAATGAATTATGAGGGAAATTCTTCTGATTAGGTTCATAGACCTCAGTTACAATGGATTATGAGAGAAATTCTTCTGATTAAGTTCATAGACCTCAATTACGATGAATTATGAGAGAAATTCTTCTGATTAGGTTCATAGACCTCAGTTACAATGGATTTTGAGAGAAATTCTTCTCATTAGGTTCATAGACCTCAGTTACAATGAATTATGAGATAAATCCTTCTGATTAGGTTCATAGACCTCAGTTACAATGAATTATGAGAGAAATTCTTCTGATTAGGTTCATAGACCTCAGTTACAATTAATTATGAGAGAAATTCTTCTGATTAGGCTCATAGACCTCAGTTACCATGAATTATGAGAGAATTTTTTCTGATTAGGTTCATAGACCTCAGTTACAATGAATTATGAAAGAAATTTTGCTGATTCGGTTCATAGACCTCAGTTACAATGAATTATGAGAGAAATTCTTCTGATTAGATTCATAGACCTCAGTTACAATGAATTATGAGAGAAATTCTTCTGATTAGGTTCATAGACCTCAGTTACAATGAATTATGAGGGAAATTCTTCTGATTAGGTTCATAGACCTCAGTTACAACGGATTATGAGATAAATTGTTCTGATTAGGTTCATAGACCTCAATTACGATGAATTATGAGAGAAATTCTTCTGATTAGGTTCATAGACCTCAGTTACAATGGATTATGAGAGAAATTCTTCTCATTAGGTTCATAGACCTCAGTTACAATGAATTATGAGAGAAATTCTTCTGATTAGGTTCATAGACCTCAGTTACAATGAATTATGAGAGAAATTCTTCTGATTAGGTTCATAGACCTCAGTTACAATGAATTATGAGAGAAATTCTTCTGATTAGGTTCATAAACCTCAGTTACCATGAATTATGAGAGAAATTTTTCTGATTAGGTTCATAGACCTCAGTTACAATGAATTATGAGAGAAATTCTCCCTATTAGGTTCATAGACCTCAGTTACAATGAATTATGAGAGAAATTCTTCTGATTAGGTTCATAGACCTCAGTTTCAATGAAAGATGAGAGAAATTCTTCTGATTAGGTTCATAGACCTCAGTTTCAATGAAAGATGAGAGAAATTCTTCTGATTAGGTTCATAGACCTCAGTTACAATGAATTATGAGAGAAATTCTTTGGATTAGGTTCATAGACTTCAGTTACAATGAATTATGAAAGAAATTCTTCTGATTAGGTTCATAGACCTCAGTTACAATGAATTATGAGAGAAATTCTTCAGATTAGGATTATAGACCTCAGTTACAATGTATAATGAGAGAATTTCTTATAAACATTCCAGAGCAGTCCGAGGCACAGTGTAAATGTCGAAACATGGTTATACATAACGAAACCTTTCTCGTGCTTTTGTAATTCCATTGCCTCGTAATTACAGAAATAGACACACATGAATGAAAAACATTTTTTTCATCCTGCACGCTTGAGAATAGAGTTCTTCTTGAATTGTTTGCTGGATACCTTAATTACTGTCGACCAAGAGCGAATTAGTGTCACCGAAAGAAAATTCGCGACCGTAGGTCATTGATGACCGCAATGTCAGGGGCACCTGACGGAACATGAACTCTGCACGACGGAACATGAAATCTGCACGACGGAACGGGATCTCTGCACGACGGAACATGAACTCTGCACGACGGAACATGAACTCTGCACGACGGAACATGAACTCTGCACGATGGAACATGAACTCTGCACGACGAAACATGAACTCTGCACGACGGAACATGAACTCTGCACGACGGGAACGGAACATGAACTCTGCACGACGAAACATGAACTCTGCACGCTCGACGCTGATTCAAGACCGGAGTCATTTTTTTGTATTGATGTTGTGTCCATCTCTCAGCCACTGAATTTAGATGAAAAATATGTGGCATCAACAAAATCCCAGTATCGAGATACTCCACCAACCGCTGCTCAAATTAAAAACATCAAGGAAAAGAGTTCCCCTGGAGGGCGTCAGGTCTCTCGAGCCATCTGGTCTCAGTCCGGCTTGCGGCGGCGACCAGGAGACCATTAGCCATCGAGTCCCAAACGAGCGTGGAATGAAGCCATGATATCTCCTGGTACACCAGCTAATGCCTCTGAAGCCATGGTATTTCCTGGTGGAACAGCTAATGCCTCTGAAGCCATGGTATTTCCTGGTGGACCAGCTAATGCCTCTGAAGCCATGGTATTTCCTGGTGGACCAGCTAATGCCTCTGAAGCCATGGTATTTCCTGGTGGACCAGCTAATGCTCCTGGACCCGTTTCGGATTAGTGGTGTGGTGGTAAGCTTCTTATGACCGTGTACAAGCCGCTTTGCCGTGATATTAACACGTAGGCAAAAACAGGTGTTCCTTCAGCGGTTTCCCATGGAGCTTGCAGTGACGTGAGAATGCTATTGGTGGACAGGGTTTCGCTTACGCAGTATCATATACCCTCGCGGTTTGAGGGAAAGGTGGGTAAGTGGTTAACTCTGAGAAGGGATTATTTGTGATGCGAGCGGACGAGGGTTTAGATGTACTTACAACAGCTGCCTTGGTGATAAAATCGCACTTTGCTGATATCACACGTTTTTACTCTGATTCAAGGAGACTTTGAGAAGCAAACTTGTTTTTGTTATCAGAAAACTCAACAACCTGTTACTGCTGAGCATGATTGCTGATGTCGATATCTGAGTCTTCCATGTCCTGAACTTTACTGTTTTCATTGCGAAGAATTGCCATTACTGCAATAGTCACAATAATTAGTAGGTACTAACTACAAGTAATAACTTTAGTGGTATGTTCTAAGGGAGGTCAAGGAACCAAGACCTAATCTATAAAATTAATAGTTGTTTTTAGTCCTAACTTCTGATTCTTTCAACTCCTAGTTTTTAATTCAGTAGTACATTAGCTGAAGTGCCGAGAAGTAAAATTGTATAACAACTCAGCAGTTCAATTTTATTTCTATGAGAACCCGAATGCAGTTATGCAAATCTGCTTCTCAACCGTTCATCTGTTGTAATAACTTTAGTTCCTGTATTAAATGGAGGAAATTGGTTGAACGACCGTCGTATGAATCACACCCTTATCACCAGCGACGAAAGCGAGTCTGAACACTACCAGTCTCATTACCCTTTCATCCGGGCACTCTTCTCCATCACAGTCTGTCATCACCTCATTCAGGTCTTCTTATAACCAACTTATAAAATTATGATTACGATTACGGTTAAAACGATACAGATACCGAAACATGATCGAATCACCCAGAAAAGGGGGTGACCGATGGCAACACCCACGTCACATTCCTCTCATGCACTACCACGCAACTAAACATAGCCTTATGGCGCTAAAAGGTCAGGCCAGGGCACCACACAACACACCTTGCGGGTTAGAAGTGAGGTCCGAGATCAGTAGCAGACTATCAGCAGCAGGGCCCGACAGCGGTAACTAAATTACCCGGCTGCGTCATTGTAATCGGGCCCTCATCCACCTATGACCTTCCCGTTTTTCAACGAAAATCCACGGGAGGGCACGCACATCATGGCAGCGTTAAAACTCATCCTTTCGCAAACCATTCGCCACTCACGCCTATCAGTGGCCCGCTCTCTCGCTACCGCCACACTTATGTCTCTCCATCTTGAGGCATGCTTTGCGCCATTCATCCTCTGCTTCTTATGACTCTTTTCATTAATCTTACATCATCCGTCACCCACGTGGCCAAGCCCCTTCAGAACACCTGAATCTACCCTGTCCTCTACCTATCTTATTATCCAGGTTCTAATTCGAACGATATCGAAACATTCTACCTTCTTCTTTTATCTGCTTTTGCTCCCCAAGTCTAAGCTACGTAGGGCACAGTTGGAACAGTGACACCCTAATACAAACCTCTCATTGTTCCCTTACCAAATGTCCTTCAGCGCACTACACTCTGTACGCTTTCAGACTTGTCTCACAGCAAAAATCTGATCGCACACCCTCTACATCTCTTGAAACCAAACTGTTCCTCGCCAGTTGCATCATCCGTAGTGTTTCTAATTCTCTCAATTATCACCTCCCGTACAATTTACCGAAAAACACATATCAAACATGCCTCTCGGGTTATTACATTCTTTTTCATTTCCTCTGCTCTTGCTCTGCGGAACAGTGCAAGCACTGCGCCACTCGATCTGCACCACGCCAGACATAATATACAGGTTTACTAGCCTAACCAGTCATTCGATTCTCGTTAATTCACCCTTCTTAAGCCACTCAGTCGCAATGCCGTCCTAAACAGAGGCCATCTCGCTTATATCACATCTACCGCCTTATGCAACGCTTCTTTAGTAATGCCCACAACAAGTATTGCTCTCGAAACCGGCCCCCGTACAACACCACCCACAGCAACAATATCAGCATCTCTGACATCCTCAACGTTCACCAACTCATCAAAATACCCGACCCATGTTTTCGTACATTACCACTCTTCATCAACAACCAACCGTTTTCACTTTTCACTTCTCAAATTGCCGCCAATGCTAAAACTAATCCGAAACAATTTTTTAGTTATATTTCGAGCAAAAAAAATCAAGATCAGTAATTGGTCCTCTTAAGAACGATGTTGATGAGCTAGAAACGGACAACATCAAAATGAGTAACCTACTTAATGAATACTTTTGTCCTGTATTTACGTTAGAGAATCAGGATTTCCTTCGCCTTGAAGATATAATAGCCGAAAAAAGAATTGAAGACCTCAGCACAATGAACTTTTACCTCGTCGAAGTTATTAAATGCATCGATAATTGAAAGTCATGCATGAGACTAGAAATGAAATTGGTGAACATTTATCGAACATTTTCACCCAATCTCTTACAAATGGCACCTGTCCTTCTAAATGGAATGAGGTCAATGTTGCCCCAATTTTTAAAAAAGGGGACAAAACATTTTCCGGAAATTACCTTACCTCAGTCATTGGCAAATTGATGGAAAGTTTGATAACGGATAAAATTACAGAATTCTTAACATCAAACAAAATGATCAGAGACTCTCAGCATGGCTTTAGACTCAACCGTTCCTGTCATACGAACCTGCAACTTTTTTTAAGAATATAATTGAAATCCACGACACAAAATCCCCAATCGATATCATTTACCTTGTCTTTCGAAGGGCATTTGATAAAGTCCCCACAAGTGCCTTGTTAGTAAATTGCAAAGCATCGGCATTCGAAGCAAGCTTAACAGCTAGATAAAATGCTGGCTTACGGACAGACGGCAGCGAGTTGTACTTAACCGAGATTCCTCCTCTGGGGTGATGTTACAAGCGGCGTGCCTCAAGGATCGGTGTTAGGTCCACTTTTCTTTATTATATTCATTAACGATCTCGATAACAATGTACTCTCAAACATTAGCCAGTTTGCAGACGATACTAAGATGGGAGGAAAAGTGCAAACTGAACTAGAGTGTCAGCAGATCCAACTAAACTTGAACAAAATTGTTGGTTGGGAATAAGTGGCAAATGAAATTTAATGTTGACAAATTTAAAGTTATGCATATAGGTCCTCATAACCGCAAACATGAATACTCAATGTCCGAAAAGAAACTCATCCCTGTCACCGAAGAGAGAGATTTAGGTGTCATCATTAGTACCGACCTAAAAAGTAGCAAGCAATGTAACGATGCTGCCAAGAAAGGCAACAAAATGCTTGTTATGACATACCGCACTATCTCGTACAAAAACTCTCACAGTATGCTCAAGTTATACAATGAATTTGTTAGACCGCATCTCGAGTATTCCGTTCAATTCTGGTCTCCGTATCTTAGAACAGACATTATTAAATTAGATAAGGTTCAACGCAGAGCTACCAAACTCATCTCTTCGCTGCGGAATAAATCGTACGAAGACAGGCTACGTATACTCAATATTTATTCGATAGAGGAACGTCGAGTTAGCGGCGACATGATCGCAGTGGGGAAGAATATGAAGGGTAAGGAAAACGTCGACCGAGCGAGCATTTTCACTCTAGTTACGAGCAAAGTGACTAAGAACAATGGATTCAAAATCGTTGAGAAACGTTTCTCACTCGACATCGCGCGCAGTTCCTTCACGTAGAGAGTTGTTGAAGAATGAAACAAGCTTCCAGCGGAGGTTGTAAACAGCAGAACAATCGAAGCGTTTAAGTCGCAGCTCGACAAGTTCTACATGAATCGCCGATTAAATAAAAATAGAAATAGCACATGAAACTCTCTTAGACGTTCTACTTCAGAACTAATTCTCTTGCTATTAAAAGGCTACCTTGTTTGTGCCAACAGGCCTGTTGTTGTCTTCCTACGCTTGTAAACGCTAGTAAGCCTCCTCCTTCCTGGTTCCCGCTTTCTCGTCTTTTTAACCACTTTCTAGAATTTTTCTTGTTCTCTTCATAATCCCGGCACATGATTATGATTATGATTTGCTTCTCGACATGTTCGACCTCATCAATTCAAAACCCTGCCTCACCATCGGTACAATCTTCCATCAAAGTCCATTTTCACCATGATCTGAAAAATTCCTTAAACATGATTATTTTACCGTAATATTTGTGAAGATTTTAGCTACCGAATTGAGAGTACTTGCACATCTATAATCCATAGAAAAAAAATCCACAATCAGTATTTTACAATCGGAGTCATTTGTTACCACTATCAAAAGACTTAATTCTGCACCATCATCACCATCTCTTCTATCATTGAAGCCCTCAGCCATCAGCCCCCTAGCCACCCTCATTTATCAGCACACCCTCTTCCCAACCCCTCTCCCACTACTTGAACCCCCCATCCCCCTGATCAGAATCCCTCATCATTATCCCCATCCCTCCTCCTCCTCCGATCAGCGCCATTTTTCACGACCAACTTGTCCTCGCCGGGGGCTGGGAGCGGCAGCTTCCGGTGCAGGAAAGTGGCGCCAGCCCTCGCCAGTCATTACAGAGGTTTTAGCTCACCATTTTACCCCCACACGCTATGGCTCCCGCCCCCCCCCCCCCTCATCCACTTTACACACACACTTCTCAACATCCAACCATTTTGACCCCACGCGACTTCGTACCTACTCCTGCACTTACACACTTTACCCCCACACGACTGAATACTCACTGCTTCCCACATCCACTTTACCCCACACACTTCATACCCAACCCACCCCCAATCACGTTTTAGCTGAACGCTTTCATACCCACCTCTTCCCAGCACACTTTGTACACCGAAACCCAACTCCACCCATTTTAACCACACTCGACTTGATATCCTCCTCCCCTCACTCACCACACCCCTACCATAAGCCCTCCTATCCGTCTCCTTCCCTCACCTCACCCACTTTTCCGTGGGAAGCATTTCTGCCCACTACCCATCACATCCTTCCTCATCTTCCTCCAAGTTCACCCTTCCTGTTCTATAGCCTCTCGAATATTTTCTCCCTCTTTCAATTTTTTCCCCTCCTGCTTTTTACGTCAACTTTTCTTATGGAGTCAATGATAAAATCTTTTCCTCTCGCAGCAACGGCATTGAGGTGGGCAAGGGAGGAATGGTCGGTTACTTTTCGATATCGTACTTTGTTTTGTTCGAACATAATGCCTTCATGTGCTGACGGTACCTGGACTAGCTGTTCAGCTGGGTTCAAGCATGAGTATTCTTAATTCATTTTTATACACTGCACGAAGTCTACACCTCAATATCTCGAAGCAAACTGTTAACGATGATAGATTAAACATATTCCGGTAGATTCTTACCAGATGTTCTATGATTTTTTAAGGTCAGATAATTTGACTCATGAGCAGCGGGGTGCATGAATGCGAGACGACGCCTGCATTCATTTTCGGAAAAATGATTTAATGTGATTCATTCCACCTTCTCAATTCAAAGAATTTGATAGAAAGTATCATTTGTCCCCACCCCATTACCCTTCAAGTAACTTAAGACGCGTGTCTCTTGGCTGCCCTGCGTATGAACAGTTCGTACATCTTGAGATGAGTGAGCTCTACGATATCTAAACAGGACTTACAAATCTAAGCGTGTCCCAAGGTTTGATCAATCTTGCGGTGACACCAGAGTCCAGCAGGAGGATCAGGGCCCTGGTTGGCAGGGTATCATAAGGGCATATCGGCCCCCATTGATCCCTAATTACGTGAGAAGGGCGATGATATTGGCGGGGGACCCTGTACGTTTTCTAATCCTATTTGCCCTAATGGGCTTCCTTTCATTTAAGCTGCCCTGCTCTCCAATGAAAACCGAACGCACAGAGATGGGATGAAAAGAAAGGAGACGCAGCACGAGAACAGTCGAGGGTTGGCGATGATTGAGGGAACAGTAAATAATACAGATATAGATACAGACACTAGGCCGCATCCCCCAGAAAGGGGGGTGGTCGACGGCAAGGTGCACCTTACACCCTCATACGCTCACACTCACACAACTTAGCCCTTTTGTGCTAAAGGGTCCGGCCGGTACCCCCGCAACATGCACTCTGGGTCATGAGTGTATTCCGAGGATCCGTTGTCAGCAGCAGGGCCCGACAGTTTTCACTGGTTTACCCCCGCCGCTTCATAATAGCCGGGCCCCCCCACCCACGACCATCCCAACAGCGGGATGCCAAGGGTGGGAAAGCACATCAGAGCAGCGTCAAAATCAACCATTCACAAACATTCTCCACTCACGCCTGTTCATTGCACGCTCTCTCGCCACCTCTACATTCATGTATCTCATTCCTAACGCCTGCTTCACACCATCCATCCACCCAAACTTCGGTCTACCTCTAGGCCTGCGACCACTCGCCTCCGCATTCATCACTCTTTTCACCAATCTCCCTTCATCAAAACTATAACCAAAATTTAATAGAGACCTCTCAAGGAAGTAGCAAAAAAGTCTGGAAAATCAAAAGCAACCTTCTAGGAAAAAACAAACAGAGTAATTCGGATTCAATTATTATTGACAACGAAGTCATCACTGATCCTCAAACGATTTCAAATGCTTTCAATAATTACTTCAATAGTTTTCCCAATACTCTAAGTGACTCAACCATCAGCAACAACATCCCTTTTGAACATTATTTAGGGAATGCTTTTCCTGAGCAGCCAATTTTTAACCTTACCGACTCAAACGAAGTTGAATCAATCATTAATGATTTAAAAAATAGTTGCAGCACTGGCTGGGATAACATCCCAACCAATGTAATTAAAGCTATATCTAGGACTATTGTACCTCCCTTGACCCAACTCATCAATAAGTCTCTCATGCAAGAAGTCTTTCCTGATGCACTCAAAATCGCTAAAAATAGTCCAATATATAAAAATAAGAGCAAAACAGACATAAAAAATTATCGCCCAATATCAGTTCTGCCCGTCATCAGCAAAGTTTATGAAAAAATATTTTATGCTAGACTATATACTAATTTTGTCTCAAATAACTTACTTAGCCAAAATCAATCTGGTTTTCAAGCTTTCAGGAATACAGAGCATGCTTTATTAAAATTTGCTGGAGACGTTGTTGATGGGTTTGACAGTGGTAAAGTCACCGTTGCAATTTTTATGGATCTTAGCAAAGCTTTTGATTGCGTGAATCATGACATTTTAGTTGCAAAATTACAGCAATATGGAGTTAGTTCCATCGATAAGAGTTGGATAAAAAGTTATCTTCTTGATAGAAAACACCTAGTGACTTGGGATAAACAATCATCATCTGCCAGTACATCAAATATAGGAGTTCCGCAAGGGTCGATCCTGGGACCTTTGCTCTTCCTTTTATATATTAATGACATTGTAAACACTAGCAACAGGTTATCCTTTGTACTTTTTGCAGATGAGACTACAGTTTATTCAACCGGGAAAAACCTCAATGATACTATTACTAATATGAATAATCAATTGGCTCACATTTCAAGCTGGTTCACATCCAACAAGCTGACGCATAATGTTGACAAGACGCAGGTCATGATATTTTCCTGGAGGATGATACCTATCCCTAACGCACAAGTCGAATTGAACGGTCAACAGGTGGCATAAGTAGCAAAAACAAAGTTTTTCGGTGTTATCGTTGATCAGAGACTCAACTGGAAAGATCACGTCTCATTTGTTGCCGGGAAATTATCCAAATCATGTGGCATCCTATACAAAATTAGAAATTGTCTTACCACTCCTGCTAAAAGGCTTTTGTACTATAGCCTTATTCATCTTTTTCTGACGTATTGTGTTAACGTGTATGCATCTACCAACAAAACAAACTTAAGACCTATCGTTCTTAGTCAAAAGCGTGTCATCAGAACACTATCGCATGCTAGCAGA
Source organism: Gammarus roeselii (assembly GCA_016164225.1). NCBI lineage: Eukaryota > Metazoa > Arthropoda > Malacostraca > Amphipoda > Gammaridae > Gammarus > Gammarus roeselii. The sequence continues at coordinate 10,905 of SDVV010034643.1, forward strand.
CGTGACCGCACGTTGCCTCTCTTTTGTCAATGGAACATTCTCCCACTGCGTCAAATCATTAACTTTTCCGCTGCAGTGTTTGTCTACAAAGCTTTGAATCATATAACATACATTGATAACAGTTTTTTCATTAGAAATAATCCTATGTATGATCTTCGCAACAATGCGGGTTTGCAAATTCCCCGAAATTCGTCAACACAGTCCCAACTATTTTTAAAATACAGAGCTGCTAAAACCTGGAATTCT
>SDVV010034644.1:0-11150 GCA_016164225.1 Gammarus roeselii
ATCATTTGAGTTGCGGTTCAGAAGCACAAATTCTGCACCGCTGCTCGCATTCTGGGCTGGCCTAGCCTGGCTTGCGCCAAGGGTACGTTAACAGGCGCCCACCGAGTATTTAAACGAGAGTAAAATGGCCTCAAACAGTGAGAAGAGCGACGCGGTTTGAAGAACGCGGGAGTGCAGACACACACTCTCCGGCCAGTGGCGACACTCAATTGGCATCGGTGGTAGACCTCGCACCCCACACGCTCCCTCGCTATAGACACACATAACACACTCCATCTCACGCTCGTCTTACGCGTGTTACATATCTTTGGCTGCTAATCACTAGTGTAACTTGTGTTTATTTTCAGTACTCTATTGATTTAACCTGTTGACGTGTTACCATTTCTTTATGAAAAAGACAAATTATGAAACCAGTTGATCCTCATTCAACCCTTATTTGCCCAATTATTAAACTTGAAAAGACTAAAACCGTAACACAGCCACCCTAGTGAGTGGAGGGAGAACGGAAGGGTGAGGGACTGATGCAGCAGGCCCGACCAGCAGCCACCCAAGTGAGTGGAGGGAGAGCGGAAGGGTGAGGGACGGGTGTAGCAGGCCCGACCAGCAGCCACCCAAGTGAGTGGAGGGAGAGCGGAAGGGCGTGGGACTGGTGCAGCAGGCCCGACCAGCAGCCACCCAAGTGAGTGGAGGGAGAGCGGAAGGGCGTGGGACTGGTGCAGCAGGTCCGACCAGCAGCTACCCAAGTTGGTGGAGTGAGAGCGGAATAGTGATGGACAGGTGAAGCAGGCCCGACCAGCAGCCACCCAAGTGAGTGGAGGGAGAGCGACTGGTGCAGCAAGCCCGACCAGCAGCCACCCAAGTTAGTGGAGGGAGAACGGAAGGGTGAGGGACTGGCGCAGCAGGCCCGTCCAGCAACCACCCTAGTGAGTGGGAAGAGAGCGGGTAGGGGTGAGACTAGAGCAGCAGGCCCGACCAGTAGCCCTCCAAGTAAGTGGGGGAGAATGGGAGGGTGTGGACTGAAGTACCAGCTACCCAAGCGAGTAGGAGACAGTGGGAGGATAGGGGACTGAAGTGACAGGCCCAACAATCAGCCAACCAAGGGATATGGGGGAAGAGTGGGAGGGTGTGAACTGGAGTAGCAGCCACCCAAACGAGCAGGAAACAGAGGGAAAATAGGGGACTGGAGTGACAAGCACGACCATCAGCCACCCAAAGGATGTGGGGGACGAGTGGGAAGGTGTTGGATTGGAATGGCAGCCTCCCAAGTGAATGGGAGACAGTAGGAGGAGAAGGGACTGGAGTGACAGGCCCGACCATCAGCCACCCAAGGGATGTGGGGAAGAGTGGGATGGTGGTGGACTGGAATAGCAGCCTCCCAAGTGAGTGGGAGACAGTGGGAGGAGAAGGGACTGGAGTGACAGGCCCGACCATCAGCCACCCAAGGGATGTGGGGAAGAGTGGGATGGTGGTGGACTGGAATAGCAGCCTCCCAAGTGAGTGGGAGACAGTGGGAGGAGAAGGGACTGGAGTGACAGGCCCGACCATCAGCCACCCAAGGGATGGGGGAAGAGTGGGATGGTGGTGGACTGGAATAGCAGCCTCCCAAGTGAGTGGGAGGGTGTAGGACTGGAGTCGCAGACTTGATCAGCAGCCACACGATGAGAGTAGGAGGGTGTCGGACATGAGTAGCAGACCCGACCAGTAAGCATTCAGGAGAGTCTGGGTTATAGGCCTCGAGTAGCAGCTGCCTAAATGAGTGAGGGAACGTAGGAGGGTGTGGGACTGGAGTAGTAGACTCGACAAGCAGCCACCCAAGTGAGTAGAAGGGGTGTGGAACTGGAGTAGACCCGAGTACTAGCCACCCAAGTGAGTGGGGGCAGAATTGATGAGGTGGTATTGATAGCAGGAACTTGCTGAGCTTTCGTAAACTTTACTTCTCATTTTGATCTGGGGAAAATATATTATTTTTAATTGAGTGCTTGATTAGCAATAAGCGTGCAGGTTCGAATGGAGCCATAAGTCCTCCCACCCAAACTATCTTGTAGCTGGCTGGTAAAATATTGTCAGATCGACGTTTTTGTAACAACTGCTTAACAAATTTTCAATTGCTTATAATAAACTCAATTATTTGTGTAATATAGTTTGTTGCGCGACTGCTTTGCTTGGAACCGGTAGTGGCAGGCCCAAGGCCACTGCATGGGCTGCTGCGGCCTTTGAGAACAGACAACCAGTATCGACAAGTTTCCATTTAAAGGCAGCTTCTCCGCTACACCAATTCAATTAAGGAAATGGAAGGCACTACAGAATAAGTTGAAATGGGTGTGAAGAGGAATGAGGGGGTAGAATGAAAGGTATAGAGAACATGTGAATGAATGAATGGCTGTAAAGGGTTGATGAGATTTGCATTTAGAGGCCAATAGCTTGTAATTATTCGTCAAGACACGCTGTTGTTCAAATATCATCTGTCGAGTGTTCAGCATAAACCGGAGATTAATAAAATCATCTGCCGACAGACGACCAAAAATCTTTAACTGCATATCTAACGCTGATGGATTAAGTTGCCTTCCCCCTCTGTGTGAGGAGTCGTTGGTCTGTAGCAAGTCTCTTCCTTCCAGAGAGTGGCATTTCAGCCACCCCGCCAGCAGCTCCGGGAGCAGCGTTAGCAGCCATGGCGCCACCACCGCCACTGCTACCAACTTCTTGTCCTCCATGATGACACAGCCTGGGCCCATCACCCCAGCACTCCTCAAGGTAATTAAAGAGGTTACAAATAAACGTTTAGAACTGCCGACGCACTTCGCAGTCTAGGGAACGCTATCGTGCTCCAAGTGAGGCTACCATTCACACCAAGTGCTTCGTGCTGCAAGTGAGGCTACCATTCACACCAAGTGCTTCGTGCTCCAAGTGAGGCTACCATTCACACCAAGTGCTCACTACAACACAAAACAAGTATTCAAGTTGATATGTGAATGACATCATTTACACGGTATTATATAAACGTAAAACAATTTCCCTCGGTAATTGGACTTTTCACACGTACTTTTATTCTTGTGCTGACTTGTCAGCGTTCGTACCCAGGGTTGTTACTACATAGCTACGCAGTCACCCATTCGCAGAGCTCCTCGGGCGAGGTGATGGCGATCTTTCCCCAATTGATTTGATTCAATATCAAGCCAGCTCTGTCGCTTTATCTGAAAAAACTTCCATCATCAAATCTCGAAGTCATTTAGTCAACTCACACGCGCATCAGTTAGTGCCTGCGAGGACAACGTTTTGCCACGTGGCCGTTTCTGATTGCCTGTGCGTCTTAAACAGCCAATCGGAAACTGCTGCGTGACAAAACGTTGTCCCCGCAGCTACTAACTGCCTCATGTGTGAGTGGGCCCTAGATACCATTCACAAGGGTGATAGGTATCAATCTCTGATTGATATGATGTTTCGTCGTCGTTTCAGGCACCAACTGTCTCCATCGTGAAGGCGCTTAGCCAGAACTGCACCAAGAGAAGAGGGGGGAGGAGTACATTGTTCACCTTTCCATAAAGGAATTTATAAATGCTCACTCTTCTGACTTTCAGTACGCATTACCTAACATCTTCTGACCTCAAACGGAATCGGCCGCCATAACTCCCAGCTTCTCCCTTCCCTGGCTACACCCGTGCCCGTGCGAATGGGCTCTTATAATTGCGTCTTCACCACTTTCACCTTCACTACTCCCTCAGCCTCCTCGTCGCGGAGCCAGTCTTCGTCGGGTGATGGTGGGCCGATCACCGTTGTTCTCCAGAGACGTTCTCTACACGCTGCTCGTCACCAACGTGCTGTCTCTGCTTCTGGGGACAGGGCTGGGGTGAGTAAGCACCATGAAAGAGGGCTAGGGTGAGTGGGGCTAGAGACAGCTGATTCATAACTTTAACATCTACTGCATTAGGGATTTTGAGTTAACGCAGTACATTCGATGCCGGAAGGACGCTGATTCCAGCGCGCTAGAAAGACTTCTCTCTTTAATCTAATCTAGAGACGGAGCTGGGGGGATGAAACCGAGACAGGTTGCTAGTGTAGGTTGAGATAAAGCAATCGAAGTGACTTGAGACAGGGCTGGGGCAATTGAATCCATTGCGAGGAGGCTTGAGACAGAGCTGGGGTGAATAAGGACCACTGGATGGGGCTAGAGACAGAACTAGGAGGAGTATGGACCAATAGATGGGGCTAGAGACAGGGCTGGGGTGAATCAGGACAATCGAGGAGCATGAGAGAGACAGGGCTAGGGTGAGTAGGGACCAAACGAGGGGGCTGGTGTGAGTAGGTTTGAAACGAGGGGGCTGGGGTGAGTTTTTACAAACTGTATGTGTTGGTGATCGAGCTAGGGTGAGAGCGGACCGTGAGTATGCAGGAATTTAAAATTGGAAATGCCCTAATCTCTGTGAAATCTACAGATGCAGACACTAGGCCGAAGTCCCCCAGCAAGGGGGGTGGCCGACAGCAAGGCGCACTTTACACTCTTAACACTCACACTCGCACACCTTAGCTTTTTTGCGCAAAAGGGTCCGGCCGGGGACCCCGCAACACACCCTCCGGGTCATGAGTGCGGTTCTAGGTCAATGTCGGCAGCAGGGCCCTACAGCATGACCGGTTTACCCCTGCCGCATCATGATGACCAGGCCCCTCTCGCCCACGTCAATCCCGTCTCGCAACGATATGCCTAGGGCGCAAAAGCATATCTGGGCAGCGTCAAAACTCATCCGTTAAGCATCATTCTCCACTCACGCCTATCCAGTGCACGCTTTTTCCCCACTCACGTCTTCCTTCCTAACGCCTGCTTCAACCATCCATCCACCCAAACTTCGGTCTCCCTCTAGGCCACGTTCACTCGCCTCTGACTTCAACACCTTTTTCACCAATCTCCCTTCATCCATCCTCACCATGTGATCGAACCATCTCAGAACACGCGAATCAACTCTGTCCTCTAACTTCTTCACCATCCCCGTTCTGATGCGAACCACGTCGTTAGTGAACCTGTCTCTCAGCGACACTCCAGCCATGCTCCTCAAACATTTCATCTCGAAAACATTCAACCTTCTTCTCTCCTCTGCTCTCACCCCCCAAGTCTCAGCTCCGTACAGCACGTTGGCACAACTACACCCTCATTCAGCCCTCTCTTTGCTTCCATTCCACACGTCCTGCAGCTCATTGCGCTCTTCAGTGCACCCAACAATTTACACCCCTTCTTCACCCGCGACTTCGCCTCATTTTCCACTGATTCAGTCTACTCCTCATGGGAGCCCAGATACTTAAAACACTGAACTTCTTCCGACAACTCTCTATTTAGGAGGAAACTAATTTTGCTCACATCGACAGTCCTCGAGTATCTCATAGCTCCTTCCTCTCACACACTCTACCAAACTTCGACACTAGTCTACATAGCTTCTCCTCTGAATCCGCAACGAGGGTTGTATCATCCGCAAAAAATAAATGGCTCAACTGCCAACTCCGCCCATTCGCTTCCAATATATCCAAGCCACGACCACGACGTTCACCTCCCTGACCACTCCATCCATATAGATATTGAACAACCAGGAAGACATCACGCAGCCTTGTTTCAGTCCTACTTTCATTGTGAACCAATCACTCACCTCGCTTCCCACTCTGACACATGCTAGGCTGCCAACGTAGAAACTGCACCGCTTTCAACAAATGTCCGCCCACTCCATACCAACGCAACACCGTTCACACCGCTTTCCTGTCAATCCTGTCGTATGCCTTCTCCAGATCCATGAAAGCCCAGAACACGTCCTTTCCCTTTGCTAGATACTTTTCACAGACCTTTCTCACTGCAAAAATCTGATCGGCACACCCTCTACCACTCCTAAAGCCACCCTGTTCCTCTCCAATTGCGCAATCCGTAGTCTCTAATCCTTTTGATCATCACTCTCCCGTGCACTTACCAACCACACTTAACAGACTGATACCTAAACAGCGGAGCAATGCAGGCACTGCGTCACTCACTCGGTAGAACGCCTGCCACAAAACACAAGTTCAGTAACCTCACTAACCATTCGACGATCTACACTACACCCTTTTTCAGGCACTCGGTCGCAATACCAGCCAAACCAGGGGCTTTCCCTGCTTTCATCACCCCCACCGCCCCCGGCACCTCCTCCCTGGTAATGTCCGCCACAATTACCTCACCCAAAGCTGGCATCCAAGCACCACCACCCACAACAACAATGTCAGCCTCTCTGTCATCTTTGACATTCAACAACTCATCAAAATACTCGGCCCACCTCTTCCGTACATCACCACTTTCCCTCAACAACTGGCCGTGTTCATCTTTCTCCACTTCCTCCTTTCCGGTCTCTCCCTTTCTCACCCTCTTCACCTCTTTCCAGAACATCTTTTTGTTCTCCTCAAAATTCTGGCCCAACCGTCTGCCCCACCTGGCATCAGCATCTCTTTTGGCTCTCCTCATCACCCGCTTCACCTCGTTTCTGATTTTCCGACTTTCTGTGAAATTTAGCGTGCTGGAAATCCCAGTCACTCAATTTAATCCTAATCCCAGTCACTCTATTCTAACCTGATCCCAGTCACTTTATTCTAGTCAAATTCAAGTCATTCTACTCTCATTTAATCCGTTACTTAATCTAATCACTGTCACTCTATCCTTTTGTAATCTAATCCCTGTCACTCTATTCGTATCAAATCCCTGTCACTCTATTCGTGTCTAATCCCTGTCACTCTATTCGTATCTAATCCATGTCACTATTCGTATCTAATCCTTGTCACTCTATTCGTATCTAATCCATGTCACTCTATTCGTATCTAATCCCTGTCACTCTATCCGTATCTAATCCCTGTCACTCTGTTCGTATCTAATCCCTGTCACTCTATTCGTATCTAATCCCTGTCACTCTATTCGTATCTAATCCCTGTCACTCTATTCGTATCTGATCCCTGTCACTTTATTCGTATTTAATCCCTATCACTCTATTCGTATCTAATCCCTGTCACTCTATTCGCATCTAATCCCTGTCACTCTATTCGTATCTAATCCATGTCACTCTATTTATATCCAATCTAATCTGTCCCACTATCCGTACATAATAAAATAATCCCTGTCACTCTATTCGTATCTAGTCTAATCCTTGTGATGTACTGAGCCCTTACAAACACTGTCGCCCCCTTGCAGCGTGTGGCTGTGCCGTCGGTCCGGAGCTACTGTCAGCCTCGCCACGCTCCCATTCAATTGAGAAGAAGCAATGCTGTAGGCGTCATCCTCACACCCAGTGGCAGACAAACTACTGTATCTAGACACCTTTATCAAATACTGTGTCCAAATTCAACTCCTGAATGTTGGATACTGTATTCAGAAAATGTATCTATCGACAGTATCGGGTCCAACACTGCTCAGACCTTCCTCTTCCTCGTCGGAAGATAGCCACAACAATTGCCGTCTGCTGCCACACGACCACTGCGACTCGACAAATAATAGGAATATTTTTAGCTCTATCTTTTGAACCTCAAGGTATATGTTTTTGCTTTTTTTACAAAAATTCTATAGAAAAGTTCATGATTTATTGTTATTGAGAATCTTTAATAGAAATACTGGTACTGCAGCAATATTGTGGTTTTGCTTATTTGATGAGCACCTTCTCAACATTCTTTTTCTGATTTGCCCCCTAAGTTGCCTCGCAATGGTATTATCATTTGTTTTATGTCGTCAGAGTAACGAGATGTGGCAAGCTAGGCAGATACTGATGGGTTCAGGATAAGATTAATTGTTTGCTTAAGATGAGTAGTATTGATGGCAGCTTATCAGTAATAATTGAGGACAATGCCATCAGATGAGTTATATGACCACCATTATGTTGATGGTTAGTTTAGACGACCGGTGAGAGGTGAAGCACCATCTGGATGGTTAGCATGCGCGACCAATAAAAGAGAAGCACTCTCTCGGTGGTTAGAACCGATGACCAGTGAGAGAGCAGCACTATTGACACCGACAGCCAAAAAGAGAGCAGCACTATCTGAACGGTTAACACCGACGGCCATTGGGAGAGCAGCACTATCTGAACGGTTAACACCGACAGCCAATGGGAGAGCATCACTATCTGAACGGTTAACACCGACGGCCATTGGGAGAGCAGCACTATCTGAACGGTTAACACCGACGGCCAATGGGAGAGCAGCACTATCTGAACGGTCAACACCGACGGCCATTGGGAGAGCAGCACTATCTGAACGGTTAACACCGACGGCCATTGGGAGAGCAGCACTATCTGAACGGTTAACACTGACGGCCAGTGAGAGAGCAGCACTATCTGGATGGTTAACACTGACGGCCAGTGAGAGAGCAGCACTATCTGGATGGTTAACATTGACGGCCAGTGAGAGAGCAGCACTATTTGGATGGTTAACACTGACGGCCAGTGAGAGAGCAGCACTATCTGGACGGTTAACACTGACGGCCAGTGAGAGAGCAGCACTATCTGGATGGTTAACGCTGACGGCCAGTGAGAGAGTAGCACTATCTGGATGGTAAACACTGACGGCCAGTGAGAGAGCAGCACTATCTGGATGGTTAACACTGACGGTCAGTGAGAGAGCAGCACTATCTGGACGGTTAACACTGACGGCCAGTGAGAGAGCAGCACTATCTGGACGGTTAACACTGACGGCCAGTAAGAAAGCAGCACTATCGGGATAGTTAACAATGACGATCTCTAGGAGAGATGGTCCTAAAAACAAGGAAGTGGTTCCAATGAGCTGATAAGTGAGATCACATAAGTTTGTTATGAATGCGTTATTTATCGCTTTGTTGTGACTGGTATGCATCGATGGCTTTGCAGATAGATGCAAGGATAGTAAGTAGTGATACCAAATGCTAGATTTATGAGTTACTCAAGCCTTAGGGAGTTTGCTGTGGTGGATCAAGTTTGCATCAGAGTTGGTAAGACGCTTCACCAAAACTGACTAAGGATGTAAGACTTTAAGCCAGCACAACGTGAAAAATTGACCAGCGTGTGGTTATGACACCTTATTGTTACATGAATACAAATAAGTTCAGCGGAAATCTTGATGTGCTTTTGCGAAAGTTTGATTCCGCCTTAGCATCAGAGTACCGGCGTTGTAATGTCAACAATATGGTTTGGCTGCTTGCTGCCAGGCAAGATCTTTGGGCGAGGATGTTACTGCAACGCCGATTATCATCACCCATAAAAATTATTTGTCCATAATAATTCAATATCTAATTTTTACTGAACTGTCAGAGCCCCATGAAATGTGTTACCTTGGTGTTCCAATGATATTGAATCCATTCGGTGATTTAGTTTGATTTTTATGGGTTATTACTAAGATGTTAGGCTTAGCCTCTTAGTTGCATCAATACTAATCAAGGTTGAGCGTCAAGGTTGAAGCACCTTCCACCGAGTCTCTGTATTCATTCATCTCTTCTAGTAACTGCAAGCTTTTCGAAGTGTTCCTCATCTCTCTACTTACCTACGTCCCTGTTATCCAAATCATAATTTTTATGTATATTGCTAAAAGAATAGCCAACATTATCGTAGCGCTTTCAATTGCACGCCACAAATGTCGTGTGTTCCTGTCTCTGATATAACTTCAATTTAGAGTAGCTAAATTAGTAACCTAAATCTTGAGACCAAATCAGATTAGAACTAATTAATTCTGTCCAAATTAAACTTATGGGATAGTTGAGCGATGAAATAGTATTTTTTTACGATAAATTTTTTCCTCAGTTTACTGTTTTGTATGATAGGCCTTTAGCGCCCTACTAGGTTATCGAGTACTAAGGTGTCTTTTTTACATGACTTTAATATAAAAGTTGCAGTAGCCATGTAATCTCTCCTTGTAATAATGGGTCGATGTTGACATGAAATATATTCATGGGACCTCTGCGAAGCCTGAGTCAATATTAAGGGTATTTTACCTGAACATGAGTCAGCACAAGCCAAGCGCCTAATGGCCAGAGGCCCACGATTGGGCTTTGACATTTTAAACATCTGAAGCGGCTCATCAATGGTCAATCAATTTATCAGGTCTATAACCTGGAACGTTAATATAATTGCGAAAAAAAAGGTTTATTTACCTTGCAAAGGTAAATACCAGTTGTTGCACCAAATACCGATTTGGTGCAACAACCGTGGCTTTGTGTTCTATGACCGTTCTAATGTCAACACGAGGCGTGTCTGTCCTCATCTTGTAGCATAATTTCTAAGATCTGGCTATTGTGTTCTGTGGTAATTCTAATGTCAACACGGGGCGTGTCTTTCCTCCTCCATTATCAACATTTCTATAACCTCGCTATAGTGTTATATGATTATTCTACTGTCAACACGGGGCGTGTATTTACTCATCCTCTATCAATATTTCTTCTCTTTATTAATAAACACATGCATGAAGCGCAACATTCATTCAAAGTTTTAACAACATTCGTTGTTAAATTGATCCAATTTAAAAATAAATTAAAAACTTGAATATATGATGATCCGTTTCTGTGAAACAACGATTTTGCTATTTACGACGCCCTTTGCACAGTCAACAGAAACATTTAAGTGACCAACTCGGCCTCGTGTTCTTTCCTAACGAGATTATTTCGATTAGATTAACCAGGGTTTCTGTCTTTGCCGAGTCTATGTCCTCCTATTACCGAACGCCAAACCAGAAGTTAAAGATGCGTTGAGTTATTGTCAGTTAGACCACTCCTGTATAGCAGTTTTGGTCGCAGCTTACAACATTGTAGATTGGTGCTGTGCATTGCTAACGGCAGTGACTGTGTGGTCGCAGCGTACAAAATAGTAGACACATGCAGTGTACTACTGACGGCAGTTACTGTGTGGTCGCAGCATACAAAATAGTAGACACATGCAGTGTACTACTGACGGCAGTTACTGTGCGGTCGCAGCATACAAAATAGTAGACACATGTAGTGTACTACTGACGGCAGTGACTGTGTGGTCGCAGCATACAAAATAGTAGACACATGCAGTGTACTACTGACGGCAGTGACTGTGTGGTCGCAGCATACAAAATAGTAGACACATTCAGTGTACTACTGACGGCAGTGACTGTGTGGTCGCAGCATACAAAATAGTAGACACATGCAGTGTACTACTGACGGCAGTGACTGTGTGGTCGCAGCA